>OZ022259.1:26973418-27142831 GCA_963978905.1 Trichostrongylus colubriformis | reverse complement strand
CCTAGATCGTATAGAGGAGCAAATCAATCTTGACCCACCCTCAATCCTCCTCCAAGTCACTTCTGGAAGAAGACGCCGGCATGCTTGTTCTTTTGCATTACACTTCAATAACGTCGAATACAATATGTACTGTTTCTTCTTGATAACCACGCTCAGGAGAGAGCGGTGAATCTTCAAAACAGCTGGATGGTTATCACCATATCCACATATTGTACTGATCTTCGTATTCGTTATGAAACGTGGCAGTACACCGGTCGCTCGACATCGCAGGAGAAATTTCAAGGATTGCCGGGAGGTTACCACCTTTTGACGAAGCGAAAGTGCTTCGCGCACCAAAGAGAAGTAACGTGGCGGTACGTTTCGTAACAAGTTCCAACTTCTCTCTTCGTAGAACCTCGGCATCGTTATTAGTTTGATATTCTTCTGTTATTGCCAACGAGGTTTTTAGGTGGAAAATTTATTTACGGCCTAACGTTTCGACCAGATCGTCTTCCTCAAAGGCCTAAACGTGGCTCAAGATTCAGGATTCAAGGATTTCAAGGATTGGTGGTAACCACCCGGCAATCCCTGAAATTTCTCCTGCGATGTCGAGCGACCGGTGTGCTGCCACGTTTCATAACGAATACGAAGATCAGTACAATATGTGGATATGGTGATAACCATCCAGCTGTTTTGAAGATTCACCGCTCTCTCCTGAGCGTGGTTATCAAGAAGAAACAGTACATATTGTATTCGACGTTATTGAAGTGTAATGCAAAAGAACAAGCATGCCGGCGTCTTCTTCCAGAAGTGACTTGGAGGAGGATTGAGGGTGGGTCAAGATTGATTTGCTCCTCTATACGATCTAGGGCTGAATCCGCTCTCTGTGCGAAATATGACCGACTCTTGGGAACACTCCAGGAGAGCCCTCGTAACGGTGAGAACGAATCACACATAAGCCACCGCCCCACTGACACTAGCGCTAGCAATAGTGCGGAAACGGCAAGAGTTACTGTTCTGGGTGACACTCATATTTCATCCAAAGCACTTGACTTCCTCAGTCTCGGTCCGTCGTTTTCACCTGCACATAACATCAATGCTTCAACGTTCCGCAAAGTTGTGGGTAACTTACAAAGGCTACGAGATTTACTGCGCTCGAAGTACGCTCGCGATAACAATACTGCTGTCACAAACCAGAGATCTTTACCATCTATACCGTTTCCACGTACGCTCTACAGAGAAACTGGCCCCACACCAGAAGTGGATGTCAAATTGAGAAGTTTGTCAGCTGGAGTTCTATCTGTTCTGAATCAGAACAGAGGAGTCCGCTGTAGCAATTTGACACACGGACAGTGGCAAGGTTTTAAAGAGCTACGTGAGCTAAGATCGAACGGTACCATACGTATCTCTGTAAGTGACAAAGGTGGAGAGTTTGTGGTTATGCCGCAAACACTCGATCGCGAGATTACAGGCCTCCACCTGGCAGACACATCCGTCTATCGTCGCGCGACCGAGCAAGAATTCCTGACCCAATGTAGACATCTTAACAAAACTTGGATGGCGCAAGGTCAGTCCGCGGGTCTCGGCAAGAAGTTCCTCAGTAGATTAAGACTCGATAATCCGGATTGTCCTGTCTTCTATAGCCTTGTAAAAACCCACAAACTTGCTCCTACGGATGTGCTATCAATGTCAGCGGACACTTTCAAGATACGACCGATAATAAGTTGTGTAGGCGGACCCACTGATCGAATTTCATGGTTCCTCAACTGTATTGTGAGCCAGCTGCTGACCAAAATTCCATCGCATCTGACCAACACGACTAAATTCCTTGAACAGTTACGCGATTTGCGCTTAGAAACAGGTTGCGTGATGGAGTCATTCGATGTCACTGCGCTTTATACTAACGTTCAAAACGATCAAGCTTTACAAGCACTGTCCGAAATGCTGGACAGGTATTTTGGAACCATAGAGACCTTTGGACTGAATAAAGCGCACATCATGACTCTGATCAAGGAATGTTTGCAGTGCAACATCTTTAGGTGGTCGGGTACGTATTACTGTCAAATTAGAGGTTTGGCAATGGGTCAGCGCTTAGCTCCAGTACTTGCGATTTGCTTTATGAGCAGAATAGAAGAACCAGTACTGGAACGCTTACCATTGATATACGGCAGATACATAGATGACTGCTTCATCATAACATCAACACAGTCCGAAATGGATGAGTGCTTTCGCTTAATGAATCAGCAGTCGCAGTATATCAAGCTTACAAGAGAAATACCACGGCATGGTTGGCTTCCCTACCTAAACACGCAGGTGAAAGTGTCCGATGGCATACTCAGTGTGAAGTGGTACAGGAAAGCTAGCTCTAAGAACATCTTGATTCACGCCACATCTGCACATCCCACGACTGTGAAACATGCAGTTGTCAAGAACATGTTCAAGACGGCTGCAAATGTGTGCACAGGTCCGACAGAGCGGCGAGAGTCAATACGTCTACTGACATAGCTGCATCAAACGGCTATGTTGTACCAGAACGTCGTAGAAGAATAAGCACTGGGCACCGTAACATACCGCGTCTTGATAAGGTTCCCTTATGTATACCTTTCATCTCTGACAGAGTGACTGCTGCACTCCAAAGATGCCTTGTTCAAGCACAGCTGGATGATGATGTTGTCTTAGTGAGTGTCCCTAATGGCAACATCAGAAGCCAACTCGTACGAAATAGGCTCTACGATAAGCGTTGCGTGTCAGAGAATTGTGTTACATGCCCGTATGGTACAACTGGGGATTGCGCCAAAATTGGTGTAATCTATCAAATTGAATGTCAGACATGTAGCGCAACGTACATTGGGGAAACTGAAAGAAGACTAGCAGTACGTATCAAAGAACATCTTGCTGGTAAAAGACTAGGTAACACAAGAACACCTTTGGGGAAGCACATGACCGAGGAGCATGGCGGAAACGACTTTGATGTGAAGTGCAGTATTCTAGCATGCGAGACTGAGATTTCCGCTAGGAAAGTGCTTGAAGCGTTTTGGATTTCTGCAAGAAATCCAAGTATGAACAACCGAAATGAGTGCTTATCCATTACGAATGATCTCTTGCCATTTGCGCCACATTGCGAGCTACTGATATGATGAGGGAGACATGCATGTCCCCATTGTACTATATATGTATAAGGACAGCACGGCATCCCTCATTCACTGACGACAGCTGACACGGAGTGGCGGCCATCCGCTCCAGCGGTGGTGGACTGGGTGAGTTTTGTTCTTTCGTACAGGGTTCCTCCGGCGGTTTCCTTGAGTTTCGTCAGAACCGCTAGAGGGATAAGGCGTTTGGTGGTGTAGTGGATTGAATCCTGAATCTTGAGCCACGTTTAGGCCTTTGAGGAAGACGATCTGGTCGAAACGTTAGGCCGTAAATAAATTTTCCACCTAAAAACCTCGTTGGCATAACAGAAGAATATCAAACTAATAATTATGCATTGTTCTTACACTCTCCTGTGTCTACAAAGAGTTTACCATTTCTTGAACCATATCGCTTAGAATTTTTGTGGCATACATATCTGAGTCGCATTAAGTACTTACCGACACACTTGCGCCTTCTTCATCAATTAACAGCGGACCAACCACCAAAGTCGGATTCAAGCACGTCAGTTTGAATCTGAAAGTGATTGTGGGCGCGTACAAAGATATAACTTGAAAGTGACTAAACGATGAGTTTAGTGTATACCCTTAAAAGGAGCCGCGCATACGACTTTAGTCAACTCACATTCGTAGAACTAAATGTTATCCGTGACGTAATTATTTTTACAGAACAACCGTGACCAACTCCAAGCCCTCTCACTGGATAATTCCGCTGGTCAATCGACCACAAGAATACCAGGAAAACAAGAGGTGGACCTGAGCAGGATTCAGTACGCTGTTCGCATAGCAACAGCAGCGTATCCGATTATTGCCCCCTCTGCCGTTCATTCATACTCTGCAACGCGATCGCACTACCTATATGCACCCATTTTTATCCAGCGGCTTGCGTTACTTGTGCGTTTCGTAGGGTTAAGCTACTTTCTCCGGAAAATCGCGTCGCCGCCCGCGGCAAGGGCGCGGCGGATGCGAGTGCCAGTGGCAGAGCATGGCATCCTTCAAGCGAGGCAGTGTGGCATGGTTGGAGGCGCAGAAGGTGACGCAGCCACGCTCTGCCGGGCTACCAAGAGAAATCGATTCGCAAGTCGTACTGGTGGTGCCGCGAAGCGACTTTCCGAAGGAAGTAGCCTCACCCCGTTCCGCAAGCACCCATACTCCGTGACGCAGTTGTACGACTGCGTCATGGGAATAAGTGCTTACGTAACGCACTTATGATGTAACCGAATAGAAAAGTGTGCCTTAAATGTAGTGAGAAACCCTTAAAAGCGATGTCACGTACTTGTTACCGTCCTTTATGCTGTCAACAAAATCCCACGCTGCTTTTTCGGCTAGTGTTTTACTTTGTGCGTAATGGTCCACTGATGGGCTGGTAACATCTGTCCATGACGTCTCATCAAACGCTCTATCTTGTGGGTGTCCTTCTGAAAATTACTTCATATCCTCTGCAGTCGATCTTGCTGACACAGTCTACGCTCGCTAAGCAGTGGGCGCGGCCACGATCATCATTGGTGGAAGGCTCCAGGTGGGGACTTGGCCAGCTCTTCTGAAACACCAATGATGTTTACAGCACTCGACCCTTAGTGAAAGTAGGGATGTATGTCGTTACGTCGTTAGGACAGAATAATCGCGCGGCCGCGTGCGGCAATCACAAGTTGTTCAATTTCGACCAGGGCAGCGCGTTTGCGTTATAGCTACAGTGCTCCTACCGAGGACAACGCGAATGGAGGAGAGTGATTGAAATTCTAAAAACCTAGTGCCCGCCGTACTGTGGAGCGAGTCTTAGTAGGTGTAGATCACTGCACTCTCGACCTATGCATTGGCTTTGATATGTAAGCAGTCGACCAACGATGATGACTTTGTTCCTATTCAGACGTCATGAACATCATTACTTCCAGACCACATTACATCGTTGACAGTAACTTAGCGATCTTCTGCCATAAAAGACGTCATTCGCCATTAACAAAAAGTCTTATTGAAATTACGTGATTCCATTGTCCACTGCACCAACCACGTCATTTTAGAGGTTTTGCATTCACATACAGTAAAGGCAGGAGTTCTTGAATTTTACAAAATACTCTGTATTTGTCCACTGAATCTATACACTCAAGTGTTCATTTTACCTAAGCCTCACTTTAAGAAGAGGCCCCCTCTAGACTAGGGCTTGAGCTGAAGACCAAGGTGAAAACAGCGCCAGCTCCCGAGCAGTCTAATGAGCACAACTACATTAGCACATAAAATGTTAGGATATGAAAAAAAGTATAAAGGTCATTACGGATAAACGGCACATAAATTGAAAGGCTGTCCAATCCGAAAGGGCGACTCTTGCGCGGACGTCGCGGGCGCGACGTTGCATCGCGATTTTCTGTGCTAACGACGTAGCCCTCTATTCAAATCAATTTTGGGACGATTCATGATATTTTTGAATTTAGCGCTTCTGTGTGCAGCGAGTACCGCCTCCTTATATTCAGTGAGTTCTCATCATTGTAGGCCATCTAGGTCATTGTGAGCCAAAAAGCGTACCGTTAACAGCTGCACAACTACTTGTGAGAACAACTTTCTTCACTCTCGGCTCTTTGGCAACGGCTCTGAGAACGTTGAGAGTACCATTGACAGCAATATCAATACATGTGGCATCGGACACAATAGGAAACGGTGACGCGATATGAAGGACGTAGTCACATCCACTTACCACACTAAAATGAATATTACGAACATTAGAAGTAAACTAAACATCAAAAGTGAAAATTAGAAGTAAATTAAACATCAAAAGTGAAAGTAAAGATGTCTGAGAATGGTGGCAATTGAGCGAAAACGAAACGATCTATTACAGCATTGGTTTTGGCTGCATATATATTTTCCCATGCGTCACCTCCTTGATTATCGATCGACATTATGCGAATCTGCGATGTGTTGCGGTCGCACGCAACACACCACACGGCCACTCAAAGGCACGCCACGCAAAAATAGATTAGTGACTTACTTTCCTGGGGCGAGTAGGTCCCTGATAACTGCTCACCTCACCTTGCATCTTTGTTGCGCGTGCAGGTGCACCCTCCCAGTGTTGTATCTGCGTGAACACGACCTAACCACGCCCACCCAACCAAATCACACGTCTCAAACGAACAAATTTGCAACGTGGCGTTCCTGTGGAGAAGAAATCTTGCAATAAGAGATGATAATTCAAGGGAACCGCTATTTCAAAGATGAAAGCAGCTTGGATATTGTTCGTCTAAGGCCAGGTGTGATTTTTTTGGGTGGGCGTGGCTCGGTTGTGTTCCGGTAGGCACAGCACTGTGCAGCCGCAACAAAGATTTAGTCGCGCAGTAATCCAAGGACCTACTTGCCCCAAGAAAGAAAATCACTGAACTGATTATCGCGTGGTGTGCCTACAAAGTCGGTGGTAGGGGTAATGCGCGTAATGAGAACTGCTAAAGTGAGTCATACAAATCATAGCTATGGGTATAAGACTATTTGTGGCGAAGTTTCTGATGAAAAGTATAGTGTCGGGCTTCGAAAGAGCCGTCGTTTTCAACATCTGCTATTGGCTTCAGGAGTGCCCGCCCCTTTTGCCAACGAGCTCGCCTTTTTTGAGAGCCAACGGCAGGGAAAGGGTTTTATTCCCCGGGTTTTTGAGAGCTTCATTCCGTTCCTTCTTTACTTTCGCACTAGTTAGCATCTGTAGTTTCCTATCCAGTAATTTTCTGGTATTTGGCCATGATTACCCCTACCAGAGTCTTTAAAGTTGAGCCATGGGCCCTTCGCATGTACCGTTCTTTTCATTTTGCATCGCGTGGGTTTGCAATTTGTCTTCCACCAAGAACCATCTGTTTCTACCCAAGGCGTTCATTTGAAGTCAGCATATTTCCTCTTCCCAGGCATACAAATTATCGCAATCAGTACCTTTGAGATGACTGTGCTTATTAGGACATTATGTCCTCAGCTATTATTTCCAGCACTTGACTCAAAAGAACGGGTTCTCGCGTCGATAACACGTTTGCTTGTAAACTGGTTCCCAGTGTAAACACATATACGTGAAGTCGGCAGCGTCTGATTGTTAGTAGCCTCGAGCAGTTCCAGCAACTCTCTAATTCAGTCCCATCATCTCCTCATAGTGGAGTGATTAGTACACCTTTGACGCTCCGCATATCTGTATTCCTATTTCTAAGTTGCCAGAAAGAAGTGGAACTGAGTGCTACTTCAATGATATCAGGTCCCAGCACGGCCAGCAGAGGCAGAGCAAGTCTTAACGACTGGAGATAAATGAGAGTTTGGAACGCAGTATAAGAACTGTATATGAAAGACCCCCCTCTATTTTTGGGAGGGACAGCTACCTTCTGTCCAAAGGTGAGGGTGGAAAATGTTTTCTATGGAACCGAATTCTCTGGTGCAGCACATACATACTACGTGTCTTCCGTAATTACACAAAAAATGCATTAGTCATTATGCAGTTTTATTGATACCTCTCCCAGCAATCCTCCTTGAGTAGATCTGCCTCCACTAACTCAAGGCGATTTCCCTGATCGAGTTTCTTGACGGGAGCAACCTAGAAGGATTTGTTCACTTTTCTTTGCATAGCGATCAGACTCTGTCACTGTTTTGGTTGGAAATCTGAAGCGTTAGCGTCGATGAATAAGTTGGTGATATCACTCACCTTTTTGTCGTTTTTCAGACTTCTGACGGTACCTCGCACTCGGTAACCATCGTTGAGCAGTAGTGCCACACAGTGAGAAGCGATGTAGCCGCTAGCGCCAGTCACAAGAACCACTAAACTTCTACGAACTCTTTACTGCAAATCATCATCATTTCTACTCTTTCATATAAGATGCTTTCGAGAGCAAGTAGCTTTTAGTTCGGTGAAATTTAAAGTGAGATACTGCTTGCATAGGGTTTCTCGCTTTTCCGGTGCGTCCTATTACTTAATCCCAAACCACTAAACGAAAGTGAACGGTTGGTTGACTGCTGGAGAGGTGCGGGAGTTGAGGCAGCATAAGAAAACGAAGCGAAATCGCCGTCAACCCAAAAATATAGCGCCTATTCTGGTTACGGCCGCTGACGTATTCCCCTACACAGCGCTCACGGGTGACCATTGGGACACACGGTCAAAAGGGCCGCCAGATCAGGCGATGACCATGCCTATCCCTTCGCGTATTCTGTAACAGTTTTCTCCAGAGATAGTTTGAAAAGCGAGTAGAACATTGTACTAGTACTGAAGTGAGTGGTGGGAAGGACATTTGACTTTGACAAACTGTATCTTCTGATTTTCTCTCGATTTAAAAGTCACCTTTTTTATCCTATTATCATGTCGTGATCTCGTGGTGGCATCACGTATCAACGAATACAGCGAATTACATTTGTACGGAGGTTAGGATTTACATGAACAAATTGTTTGAATGACCTTGGACAGGGCTAAAGGTCTCAAGCTGTCACAGGATCGCAGGCCGAGGTCAAAATGCGTGTGTCTCAACCTACACCCCAGCGCTCACTGGCGTATCGTCGGCGTCACGCGGAAATGTGATGTGTTGCAGCCGTCCTAAAAGGGGAAACATGTCCTCATTCGCGAGGAAATGTTCCTCCTTTCAAAGCCAGCATGTCGCCATCACCGTTTCCAAGAAACGTTTGATGACATGAACGTTGATGGGCTCTTCAAATGAACCGGAGACCTCATTGTAACAATAGACACGTTATTGTTTTTACCGTGGTGCTTTCCTCTGGGTTCGATCCTTGGGAAGTGGGCTCAAACCCAATTCATATTCAAATGGCGCCCAAGTGCTAAACGGGGGTTAATGCGTGAAAAGATCCTAGGAATATTGCCAGCTCTCGATTGCTTTCTACATCATTTATCAGTGAACATAAAAAAAGAACCACGAAAATAAGGTTAAAAAATATAAAATAAAGGAAGAAGTTTAGAAATATACGAAAAAATAATGATGTTCCGTGAGCGATAGATATTCGTTCCAAACGGCGTGTAACCAGTGGAGAAGGGTTTCGGGTCGTCAGCTCAATATTACAGCGTAGGAATTTTTGAAAGAAAAAGATTCACCCTTTGTGTAAAAAAAACTATCTTTGGGCTGAAATCAAGGAAGCTCATGCGAATTCCAAAAAGTGACCTTATCATGGTAGTATAAGGGAAGATTTGGAAGATCTTTCAACCTTCATAGTCACGAGCGATACTCGGAACATGGAAGTCATTCTGATATTTCACGTGCTGTTAGAATGCTTGGAGGGGCTGGCCAGGATTTGATCTTTGCAACATATTGGTGATGATAGCACTCCACGGCTGGCTTCCCTACACAGTTCTACCGTATATCGATTGCTAAATATTCAATAGTGGCGCATTTTGAGAACATCCAAAGACAAATTACCACCTCGTATAGGCTGTGACTGAAAAATAGGAGCAGAAGAAGCTCATTCAATATCTAAACATCCTATTCACTAGCAGCACTTTAAGTTCTGCATCATCTTTCATTGTGAGATGCGTATAAGGAATATCATACCGAAGACCCTTCACTAGACGGGAATAAGGGAATTTTCCGTTCAGCAAAGGATTCTACAGAAACTCAGTTGCCAATCAGAGAACGAAAGTATTTTGTTTACCTTGAAAACAAAGGAATGCCTTGATTCCCTTAAGATCTTAGCGATTGTTGAACTATCAAAGGATACCTCGATTATTCTGCAGTAACCCACAGCTATTAAAAGAGGGAGTGAATGGGCAAACGAGGTCATCGCGCTTTTTTGAGTATAGTGCTCTCAAAACAACGATTGTAACGGCCTTCGACGACTCTTATCCGAACGATCAATATTGATAAATATGTCTAAATAAGGATTCACTATGATGAGGTAAGTAAAGCATACGTGTGCCGTTGTTGTTGTTGTTGTCCATTGATGCGGTGAGGAACGGCTAGCGAGTGAGAACGCACAAGTGCCTGTAGGTGGGTCCTCTTGACGGCTGGCAAATTGAACTGCGATGGGTTTGAACCTCTGTCACGTCTGTCACGAACGAGTTCTCGCCTTTGCCAGCGATAAGAATGTGTGGAAGAGCAAGTGCGGACGATCGAAGGGGCGATCGACGGATGGCAAAGGGCGTCTTTCACCTATAGCCTATCTGAAAATAGTACAATGAATATACAAACTTCTCGGAACCTCGTGCAACAAAGCGTTTACATCATCACGTCATGGTGCAAAATCGCAAAAACGGGGGCTTGATGGCAACAATGATATTCTATCAACCGGTATGGCTGATTTCAGAGATGATCTGTGGCGTAGCTCGCGTTAAAATCGCGCCTTACGCTCGCTCTTTATCCTACCATGCGGCGGGCGCTAGCGGTGGAATAGCCGTAGAGAGCGGAACAACGATGAAATCGTTGCACTGGTGGTTTTCTCATCTGCATCACTTCATCAGTGTTAAAATCTTGACGGATTCGAAAGGCAACCCTTAGTTTGTCAATCTCCAAAAAATGCTCACAAAAATTGATGAGTGCCTCCGAATTACTAGAAGGATGTTTTCATCGGTTTCCAGTACTGCTCCTATGAATTTTGATTGTCAAATTATGGAAGTGTGGCCATGGACTAACTGAGGTTGGGACAATTTTGTTCCACCCTAAAAGAAGTGGACTAACTAGGGAAGGTATTTTACTTCCCATGGAACTTTGAAATGAAACCCGGGGGGATCGATAGAGCTTCGAACGCTGATTATAACTGTGAAAACCAAAATTGCTAAATGGCACCCTGAAACGAGTTACGAGGGGTCAAAGTTTGCCTGTGACACCTCATTGGCGAGGCACTTTGCCATCAGACGCTTTGTCGAAATCGCCATTCGCAATGAGACACATACCACTGTACGCGCTTTTGAATGCTGATCTCAAATCTGTATTCAGAATCTGTCAAACCATTAGCTGAATGAAGTTATGAAGGTTTTTCTGAAAAAAAGAGTAGTACCATTTTATGGTATGTTTGGGAACCCATAGCGCGCGAGCCATACGTTTTCACGCAAAACCAGTATGATTTTCGTGTTCAGGGGATCAAATCACCCCATGGGGGAAAAAAGTTGCGGACCGCTCATTTTGCGATGGCAGAGTTAGCGTTATCCGGAAAATGGCCAGACTTCCTTGTTCATTGGGAAGGCATATTATAGTCGAGCCACGCTCCGTTTTCATAATACAGTTCATTTTGGAGCGCTTGATAGGGCGTGGCCTGATTGTGCGTGGCGAGAGTGAGAATGTGTGGCGGGGTGAGAGAGTTTGATACACTCTCAGCCATGTCCATAGGCCACGCCCTATCTAACTTTGGATTCTCTACTATGTGAAGAATTCGTTTGTGGGATTTTCAGTTGACTACCTTTACAGTAGACCATCAGAAAGTGGCCAGAAAAGCAACATTTTGAATACTTGTCTCTTGAAATGTAAACATGCAAGCCCACTCTTCTTACGGCTTGAAGCGTTCTTCTATTATAGAACCAGTCGTCACATTCCGAGCTAACTTTGACACGTTTCCTCAAAATGTAGATGAAAAGCGGTGAAGTTTCTTGTGGCCAGAAACAACGGCAATTACAACGTCCGTTCTAGGAAACTTCGTGAGACTTTGTACCCAAAAGAAGGAGCAGATTCCTCTTACAAGGCGATACCCGAATGATCCGTAAAACAGAGAAGATAAAGGATAAATAAAGGATAATGTTTTTGGCGTTATTCAGTCCCTCTCTGGGATGCGCCACACATTCTAGTTCCATTCAGAATCGCGATGGCAGGTGAATGTGATGTGCACTATACAATGACTTGCGGTGGCCAGCCGATGTACAAGTCAGTGCTTTTATCCTCGCAGACGATTCTGGAACCAATTTGCCGACCCCGGAGGGATGAAAGGCTTGGTTGGCCTGGGCGGGCGCGGATGCGGGATTTGATCCTCGCACCATGAGAGTGGGGTGCGCGCCACTGTCACTATACCACCTCCGCCTCAGAGAAGATACTACTGAAAACTATGATATGGTCAGTTTGCAAAAAGGTGAAATTCTTTGCACGACCTTCGTCCGACCAAATGTGCTCAAGTATAAAGTTTTACTGAGGCAGAGCTTATACTTTGTAGCTCGCACGAGCGCTCCATCATAAAATCGCGTGTGTAGACGTACGCATTCACTTGAGCGTGCTGCGTTCCCGCACTCGCGGACGACTCTTGTGTGGTAAAAGAACGCGAATGAGGGAAAATAGGCTTATGTGAGAGTGCGCACGGGATTTCGCGTTCGTGCAATTATGTGGTCGTGTCAGCTATTTACAATACTATTCGTCTTCACAGACAGTCATTAATGTTCGGTCTGCTGGACTGAACCGGTTTAAATTAAACTGGTAACCGATAACTTCGGGCATGCATCAAAGTTGCAAGGTGAAGTGCAACAGCTGAAGCAATGAAACAGCGTAGAGATATAGTTAATGCCATAAGAGAGTTAACATACAAAGTTGAGTCTCGTAATTCTATCGTTCTTTTCGCTATAAGTTGATCAATTGTGTTTTTGTATTATAGTTATGTATATTTACGTAATCACCGCGGCAAGCTCTGCGAACACCTCGCAATTTGCCACCTCCCGGTCTCCTTAAAGACAACCAAATTGGCCTGCGGTAAAAGCCGCCGTAACGCTTGCAGTTCGTTAGGATGCGAATTGCATGCGTGACACCTTGCTACGACGAGCGTGAGCTCAATGGACTTTTCACCCACGATTACCTCTTTTCCTACCCTGAATGTAATATACCCTACGAGACGAGACAACAAATGACATCTTCTACAGCGAGCAGGTCAGAAAGATAATGCAGCTCAAAGAAATGTACGGGAGATGCGGACCACAACGTCGCGCTTTTGAATCCGAGTTTCTCTACCAACTGTGGCTTTTAACCTTGAATTTGTTTGAAACGATCATTTCTCCCACCTTCCTCCTCCCTCGGACTACTGCTGGTTCCTCTAACTCGGTAGTATCGCTGGTGATAGGCAGAAATTTTTTATCTTTCTTTTTCGTACATCGGTGTCATGTAAACATGTTGATTGGATCGAATTCCCATTATTGTTGTGTCCTGAAATAGCGTTTTGCCCAAACGCGTGAGGCCCTGAAGCTTTCTATTTTTCAACAAATAAGCATATCAGTCACCATATGTTGACCCTAGTAGTAGCAGAGCCTTTCTTCGATCAATTAGATGGTATTAGGGCATCTTCACTACAGTCGGAAGATTATAAGTCTTCGATCCAAGTCACTTTTACCACAACATGATCTTTTTTCTCGCCCTTCCTCCATCAGATAGTGAGAAAGACCGTGGGCAAGGCTATAACCACCTGAAGACATGGACAATAGAGCCATTCGACAGAATTACCTCCATCTTTTAACGATCCTCTAATTTTCAAGAAGACCGTTGTCAGTTTTTTTTGCTGCGGGTGTTGGGGCACAGCCCCTGCACCACTGTCCACAGGGTAGCAGCAGAGAGGGTCCCTATTGTAGCTTTCCTTTCGGAAGTGAAGTTTGTGTAACAGAACTCCGAAGGCATGGCGGTGAAGGTGACGGTAACTTTCCTGGTGGTCTGGCTGCTCCAAGTGAGTCTGTTCCCTTCTGTAGGACAGTCATGCGCCCGTGATATAACTTTGGGGAGTGGCCTACCCTCTTCTCCATGCCAGGTCTTGTTGGTAACTTCAAGATTCAGCAGCAAGCAAGTACAGGCTGTGAACTGTCCTCACTCCCTTTAGCTGCTCTAGAAAAAGGAGCATAATTGAAGATGAATTTGTAGACTTGTCGATGGCTTCAAATCGAAATGAACTGTAGAGTGGGGCCTTCCACTCACGCCTGCAACATCACTCAAATATGATCGTCAGATTGCGCTGCTAGGCAGGAAATGTATCACGATGAGGTTAAAGGAATCGTCCACGGAAAATGTGTTTTTGTGTTACCCATATGTTTATGTTGTATTTGTCTGATGTTGGTCTCATGCAAAATTTCACGCGAAAAAATGTGAATCTGGCTGAGATACAGCACCACAAAGTGCGGTCCCAGTGGGCGGGGCCTCCGTGTAAAAGCCTCGTCCCGTCTTCCGCCGCCGTTCGGAACGGAGAGTAGGACTGTTTACGTAACCTTCTGTTTCTACATTGCGTCTCCGACCACGGCGGACGCGGTACGAGGCTTTTACACGGAGGCCCCGCCCACTGGGACCGCACTTTGTGGTGCTGTATCTCAGCCAGATTCACATTTTTTCGCGTGAAATTTTGCATGAGGCCAACATTAGGCAAATACAACATAAATACATGGGTAACACAAAAACTCATTTTCCGTGGACGATTCCTTTAAGCAAGGGATGTGAGAGCTACGAGACCGTACGCCGCTCGCTCATCAGCTTAGCAACGGCGAGAATGACATGGAAGACAATCCACGCACGGGACGCCCACACGCATTCGACGACGAGAAGCTGCTCTCCGCCGTTTGCGCCCATCCCGAAACCAACATGCCCGAGCAGGAGGAGAGGAATGGACAAGCACCCATAACCGTAAATCGTCGCCTCCACGAGCCCGGTTATCGGAAGGAGCTGTCGCGATGGACCTCATGCCCTGACGGATGCTCACGGAAGTGCCCGTGTAAGCATTTGTCAATCGCTGCTGCTCCGCCCGCATCGCAACGACTTTCTCGCCTATCTGGCTACGGGAGATGAAAGCTGGGACATGTGTGATGCCAACGCACCCCGCGCCTTTTGGCTGCTACGTGACGCTGAGCAGCCAACGTAGCCCGTGTCCGACCTCCATCCGAAGAAGATTCCACAGAGAGAAGATTGCTGCCTTTGGACGCGGGAGGAATGTTTTTCCAGGAGGTGCTGGCACAAGGCGAGACAGTACCCGCTTCCGTATACACCCACCAGCTCCAGCAGATCGCCGTCTATTCGGGAAAAGCGCCTGAGAAGATCCGCGGTCATCCTCCTTCATGACAACGCCCACCCATACGTCGCGAAGTGTACCCAGTCCAAGCTAAAGGAGCCCGGCTGGGATGTGCTGCCTCACCCGCCATACTCGCCAGACATTGCCCTTCCGACTATCACCTTACCCATCCTCTAGAACTCTTTCTGGCCAAGAGAAAATTCGTTGATTATGACATGCTTGCAAAGGCGATCGC
Source organism: Trichostrongylus colubriformis (assembly GCA_963978905.1). NCBI lineage: Eukaryota > Metazoa > Nematoda > Chromadorea > Rhabditida > Trichostrongylidae > Trichostrongylus > Trichostrongylus colubriformis. The sequence goes on along the minus strand of OZ022259.1, from coordinate 27,127,591 downwards.
TGACTTCTTCGACTCTCAGAACCCAGAGTTCTGGGAGGAGGGAATCAACGATTTACCTATGATGTAGCAGAGTGTTGTCGATAACAAGGGTGAATACGCTGTCGCCTAATTGTTGTTTGTTGGAGGAAAAGTGATGAAAAGTGATGAAAATAATAAAAAAGTGATGATCCTACAAGGCTTTTGGGACAACCTAATAAAATAATATAAAGTTATACCTTCTTCATTTCGACACTTACATGTGATCTCGTAAGTAAGTAAATAAGTAAAGTAATAGTAATAAAGTAATTAAGTAAAGTAAGTATTTCTGATATGCAGAGTAACTCTTCACTCATAGTACAGCTGCACTTTTGAGGAGTAATGTCAGAATAGGGGCATTTCCTGCTGTTTCAGCGGAAGCGCTCGTGGCCTAGTGGCTCTGATGGGTGCAAGTGAGTCTGTTGTTGGCGTTTACTAGCTTTTGAATGTTACAAAAAGCGTATTTCAAACATTGCCCACTGGAAGAAGGCGCTAGAACATGTTAGTCCTAGTTTCTTTCATAGTAATTACAGCAATTTTTGAACAGTTTTGAAGGCTTTCAAATTACCTAGACACCGGTAGGGGTAAATCTGGCAAATTGGGAGATTACGAAAGTAGAGATGCTCAGCAATATAACAGTGGAAAAAGAACGACATAAAACGGCGAAAAAACCGAGAATTAGGAACCCGAAAATCCCCCTTCTCTCTCCCGTCCTCTGCGTCTCTAGCCGGAGTAGACTGAAGACAGGCCAGAGCCTGAACCGGCTGGCCGCGATTGTTGTCCCTCCCCTCCACGGCGACTTCCCCGGCCGCATAACCGCATAACATCATGCCGTGCTGTGGGGCTGTCATAAGACCCCAAACCGCGTTTTTTTAACGCGAGTTTCGCAACATATGACATCTTCTGAAGTAGAAGACTCGTATTCAGAGAACATGTACTCCCAGATCTCAGTTTTCCCTTACCACTAATGGTGCCTTTGAATATTCAAGAGGCTGGCACTATAGAATACAAGTACAATATTTATGATGTGTAGACAAAGTCCAGAACATTATAATAATACTGAACAATTTCAGGCAGAGCGATTCTGCACAAGTATGTTTTAATGAAAAAAAAAGCATGTGGGACAGTGATAGGGGTAATGTGGGTGATAAGGAATCTCTGACAAATGTCATTCATTTGCAAACTAAGGGGTTCAGAAAGCCTATCTGCGGCAAAATCCGCGGAAAAAGCGTTCTGAGCTGTGGCGGCCTTTTTAGCTCTATCTGCCTTTCTCATCCTAGCCCGCCTCCTAGGGTTGACTTTGCTGAAGAATGACTGAGGTGTAGAGTAATTAGAGTGATAGCAGAATGATACCTATCGTATCGTATTAGAGCCGTATCGATCGATTGACGTGGTGCTTGATGTGTGAGTTTTCGTGGTGAAAACGTCCTCCGGTCACTATCAAATATTGGAATGAATGATGCAGCCGAATACCCGTCTCACTGTCTTGAAGCTCAAGCTAGCATCCCGAACATACCTATTTATATAGATAAAGATAGAATGTAGATGTAGTCTTTGAATCAGTGAGATTAATTTGAGACGTTATAGGGATTAGGGGGCGTTCCAAACAGATGAATGCAAATTCACGTCCGAGCACAATTAAAGGAGCCAGTAAAGGTGGATGTACAACATGAGGAGGTGAATGAGAGTAGTAAGATGTATTTTGCCTAAGTCTATGAGGCGAAGGAGCTTCGTGGTGCATGAACCACTGTTGCCCACTCGTCGTGTTCACGTAACTCCTATCGTATTTATTAATTGAAGTTTTTCGAAACAGAATGAACGGTAAAAGCAATCATACAGAAAGGATGCGGATATAAACGTAGGTGATCTGATTTAAGCAAAATGCCGCAAAAGTGTTGGCCTCACAAGAGAGTGCAGGAAGTTTGAGGGGCTCGCGTGTGGTTCCAAGGGCTGGTTCAGGAGTGCAAATCGTTAAAATAGAAACCACGTCGTCGAATCCTCTATCAAGGTCAGCAGATCGATCAGGTGTAAACCGGGGGCCGAAACTCGTTCGTTGCAGATGTGAACGCCGACGGACATCGTCCGGCCTCTCTGTTGAAATACGGGATTCCCCATGCAATGGCGCGGCTACACACGGCGATTCAGCGGATCCCACGGTATAATAAACAAGTTTTTCTTACATCGCTACACTGCTAATAGCTGTAGTTGGCGGAACTGGTAGCCTATAAGACTTGTGAGAATGCTTTGACTTCAGGAAAAGGTTGCTAGAGTGGGTGAGGGAGGTTAGATTTTACCAGGAAATAGTTGCGAAGTATTATCACCATCATTAAGACCGTTACACACGGTAAATTCCTTCTAAAGTTTCTCTCATGTGGTCGATCTACTGAATACTTCGCTAGGACTGTTTTAAGGACCTAGAAGCCACATGTTTAACATAAGCGAATGGCCGCTATGTAAGCGCCGCACTGGTTACCCTAGTCACCACACCTCTAGAACCGAGACGAGTGGAATGTGCAGTCGTTCTAAAACTTTTCAAAGCGACTAAGCAGAAATTTTGACGGTCTGCCTGTCTATCCGGTCGTTCCTTACCTAGCCGTAACAGATTTGCGCAGCCGCTTCGAAAGTACTTAGTAGTAAGGAGTAGGTGCCTATTGGAGTATAGTATTTGACTATAAGACTCATTTTACCGTGCGACCGAGATTACGATCCCCTTAATCACTCGACTCAAACGTAATCTCGGTCGCAAGGTAAAATGAGTCTTATAGTCAGAAATTCCGCGACGATTTTCCTCGGCGACGATGGGTTTTTTTGCCATTTGTCAACCGATAACCATACTCAGTGCTAGGTAGCAGTGCTGTGATTATCGATTGACACTCGGGAGACACCTTGAGTATAGGAATAAGTGAAGAAATGTCGACAATAGACCGGTTCTCAAAAATTTTCTCCAATGGTAGGCCTGAACCTGATTGAAAAGTGCAAAATGGACAAATTTAATTCGGTTCCTGAAGCGGTGTAAATGGGCCGAGAACAACAAGAGCAGTCCAAACTCACCGAAATTGCTCACTTGAATTACATTGCTCTTCAAGCTCAGCACACCTACTGAAGTCGTCTTCGACGATCACTTTTCCCCTCGACTTTCGGAATCAGGCAATAGACCTTATTATGAGTTCAAGTGAGTTATATTGGGAGCGACAGGGTTCTATGGAAACATCCACACGATGATTCACAATCGGTCAGAGCTATGGATTTTCGAGTACAAGGTCGCAAACTGAAGCACCACCTTCGGATGAAACCAGTACCAACTGTTCAAAAAGTTCCTCGAATAGGTAATATAAGTTTTCCAGGCACCAAGTAGTAAGTCGCATCTCACCGAACCGACTTGAGCCGTGTTTTTCTTATTCTCTGTGTTGATGTGGTAACAATGTGGATGCAGTTACTGTATAAATCAGCGGAAAATTATTCAGAAAAAACTTGCCCTTTAAATACCCGCGTGCTTCTCCCATGTCAAAAAATCGTAGAAGATTCGGCTAAGGCTCGCCTATGCAGTGGTGCATTTTAATAATCTACAGATGTGAATTATATTGGGCCAGTTATCTTATGCGCTACTTTCTGTTGGTACCTTCCACTCTTACCTTGTGAAGTTGGGATATGTCGGAGGCTCCAATGTTCACCATGGAGGGGGGGGGGGGCATACTGAAAGCACCAGTAGCGGTTCATGAACAACCTAGGTGGTAGCGAATGAAACGTATTTCTTGTAGGCGCACGGGGCGCTACTGGAGTTAGGGACATGCATGCTGTGCTCTGCGTCTCTAAGGATATGTTAGATCACAGAGAGGTTATAGCGCTTACTGGGCTCGAATTTTGCAAAGAAATGGTTCTAATGGAGGGTATCCATGTTTTTTTTCTATTCTGTGTAAGCATAAGCAGGGGAAACAGATTTCCTTCCCCTAGGCTCAGGCAAGTACGCGTAATATTTGTTTAGTCTGACTGAAGCGAATTCCTCGTAATATTCTCATAGAAGAGCAAATTATTCATTTCCGTAGTTAATTAGCTCTTTTTAGGCATAAAATAACTTGGAAAGCGCCTAAAAGCAGAAAATGAGCGCGGCCTTCTATGCTTTTGTCGAGTGGCCCTCCCTCACTCCGGTAACACACGATTGTCCTACTGCTTTTATTTATTCACAGCGTTTGTTAGTAAGCGATCAGTAAAATCAAACTTCAGTTCTGTTACTGGGTAGGATGATATTTGACTAGTAATAAATATGTACGGTATATCATCCTATTCGATGTGACCTCAACCCCTCAACATGTTCGAGCCGTTTTTATTCTCAGTGCACGGCCTTCTCTTCATCTTTTGACAGGCTCTGATTGCATCCGATAGAATCCCTTCTGGTCTACGAAAAGGAGCCATGCGTGCTTTAAAACCTTCAACCTTTCCATATTTACATAGTGCTCTTCTTGCTTTACAAAGCGGTTTTTTTGTGAGAGCATAGAGCGACTTATTATACTATCACAAAAAACATTATGAGAGTCGCTCATTATACTAACACGAGTCGGTAGCGACGTTCTGCCCCTCGCGGTGGATCACGGGGCCTCTGAAGACGACGAAGGGGTCGAAATGTCAGGCCATAAATAAAAGTGATCCACCTAAAAACCTCGTTTTGCAAAACAGCACACGGATAACTGAATAAAATGCCGAGGTTTCAGGAAGAGAAAACTTGGTGTTTTTTTTTTTTTTGAATAAAACGTTAGGCCTCAAATAAATATTCCACCTAACAACCTCGTTGGCATAACAGATAAGTACAAACTAATATTGGTGTTTTTGTTTTTGACCATATAAATGTATACCGTTTTAAGACATGGAATTGCAGTAGTTCGTAGGCAAGAGTATGCATTTTAGGCACTTCATGTCTAATTGTATGGAATCTGACCTTCTCCGAGCCATAGCGAATCATGAGATTATTAACTCATCGCTGATCAATTTTCGTCATAATTAAAGGTTTTGTGGTGAGATAAAGCTGCTTGATAAAATTTCAGCTTTCAGCGAAAAAGGGCAGATGCCGAAGCAGATTTTTGTTGAGTTCTCCGTTTCTAGGCCTCAAAAATATTGGCCTATGAAAGGATTCGGAAACTAAGGCCTCACTGTAGAGCGAAAAAAAACTCCATCGAATACATATCTAGGTATTCTTTTTGACCTCGAACGTAGGTGAAGAGGGGACACCGACAGCGCACATTTTTGTAGAGTATCCCATTTTAAGCCTTAAAAACTATCAGTTGTAAGCAGGACACTTCTACGTAGAGCAGAAAAAGCTCTGTCTAAAACACATATGCATGTTTTTTTTATCTCGATGGTAGACGAAGAAGAGGAATCGCAGAAGGTAAGAACTTTTGCTCTCAATTTACTTCATTTCTAAGAATCATTGGGAATCTTGAATGTTGAATGCTTGAAAGGTTCAAAGAATAATAGTGCCTTTTATAGGGCCGAACACTTTATCGAATACATACTAGGTATATAAACTTCGTCGAAAGATGAAGAGAATGTTGTGAAATACATGGAATAAAAAACGTCACGAATTCATCGCACAACCCAACACTACGCATCGGCATACACAGATACGAGTCTGGGCATTACTAAAGTCGTTTATTCAATCGAAAAACCACATGATGAGGCATTTGATAGCGAATATTTGCAAAGACATTCAGGAAACATTATAAAGTGGACATCGCTGATGATCAAGGTTTAACCATCACGTATGACGAGATGTATCGCCTGCATACATGGCCGTTTAGGAGGGTAAGAATCCCAACAAGATGCCATGATTTTAGCAAGCAATTTAGGGCAATCCTGCAAAAAAAAAAAATGGAAATGAGAACGAGTGTATCACTATGCAGGAAAGTCTTTGGCCACAGTTTCCGAAATTCCTCGACAACAACCTTTTCTTTTGAGAAAATAAGGGTATTTTGGACCGATAGGGCGATCCTTGCAATCGTCGATCGATAAGCAACTTTTTCGTGCAAGAAATTTAAGATCTCCAATTTATGTCTCAAATTTATGAGAGTCTGCGCAAAAAATTGTAACGATTCTTTTTGACCTCGAATGTAGGTGAAGAAGAGGGGATGTACAAATTGTAACGATTCTTTTTGTTTCATTGGCTGCGCAGCAGACCTGCAGGTTCTTCTTCTACCGAGGTGCTCGCCCTTTGGGACGAAACTTATGATATCTTTGAGATAATCAAAAGCGTATTAAAGCACTCCGCAGCCATTTGCTCAATGGTTTCAGGCCATTACCCTCCTTTTATACCAACGAAAAATCATCAATGGCCTAAAACTTATCGAAGGTAACCCATCGTGACCAGAAGTAAACCAGTAGGCCATATCATGCCGACGAGATACTTGAATACCAGCAACCTGGTACCCTGTACCCTGTATGAATACCCTGTAATCAGGTCGATGAAGCTGTTGGTTTGTGCCGATTTTGGCGTCAAGCTCGGACGAATGTGCATGAAGGATACGCTGCTAGGCATAACGAAGCAGTTCCCCATATTACGCCAGAACGGGTGGGGAGAAATCCGCCAAAAAATCGCATCAGCTGCGTCGCACTCGCGGCGCCACCAGTCAGTACGACTTGCGAATCGATTTTGCTCTTGGGAGCTCGGCAGAGCGTGGCCGCGTCACTTCTGCACTCCACCCAAGCCACACTGCCTCCTCCAGCCACGCCACCCTGCCTCCTCCACCTTTGCCACACTGTCTCGCTTAAAGGCTGCCATGCCCTGCCACTGGTACTCGCACCAGCCGAGCCGCTCGCCGCGGGCGGCCACGCGATTTTTTGGCGGATTTCCCCCCACCCCAGAACGGGTGGGGGGAATCCGCCAAAAAATCGCGTCAGCGGCGTCGCACTCGCGGCGCCACCAGTACGACTTGCGAATCGGTTTTGCTCTTGGGAGCTCGGCAGAGCGTGGCTGCGTCACTTCTACACTCCAGCCAAGCCACACTGCCTCCTCCAGCCACGCCACCCTGCCTCCTCCACCTTTGCCACACTGTCTCGCTTAAAGGCTGCCATGCCCTGCCACTGGTACTCGCACCAGCCGAGCCGCTCGCCGCGGGCGGCCACGCGATTTTTTGGCGGATTTCCCCCCACCCCGCCAGAACAATACGTGGTAAGTCTATCGGGATGTCGCTCTAGTTTGATTTGCAAGTGCTGCCGACTCTGACCGAATACATCGCACCGCGAGACGTCCGCCCAACTTGTCAGCTTTTGGTTCCATTGATCTCCTACCGAGGTCTTCAACCGAAGTCAAGCTAGATATCCTAAAGTGGAGACACCCGAAGCAGCTTTGGAAAGATTTGGGAATGAATAGATGGAAGAACTTGTGTGTAACGTGCGACTGAATCATGGAGACTCTGAGCTGGTACAGGACAACTTATAATGCGACTACTGCATGTTGTTACACACGATGTGAGCACGACTACTGCATGTTGTTACACACGATGTGAGCAAAATTGTAGATGAGCTGACTTTTCACGCGTGCTGTTAAGCTTGAAGGCACAATTCTTACCATAACCTTCCCGGTCATCGCGCCCAGTAAAGTTTGTAGGGATGGTGAGGAACCAAAAAGTGAAAGTAAAATCGAGGAAAGCCCGGGGTGTGGCTCGGACGATATCATATCACAGCAGCAGTTATAATGGTTTCTACTGGTTTGTAATGGTTTCTACTTGATGTCATCGTACGGAATTTAGCCCCTTCTCCCATGATAACTACCTTTACTGCAAGAATCTCGTCTGGATAGTACCTTATTACGACCGATAGATAATAAGCCTTTTTTGCCGAGTAACTGCCATCACTACTGCGCTGGTAAAATAATGGGTGTCATCTGTCTTGTAACCGTGGGCGCCTTCTTACATAAGGGATGTGCATGCGTTTCCCAATTATCCTAGTATCCCGGTGAAAATATCCTCTTCAGTTGCATGCCGGACTATCTGGACTATACGGGCAGAGCCAGGATAGTGAAATTATCGTGAACTGGCATTCATTGGAGCCTGTAACTTTGGTGAAGTAAAGGAGTCAAGAGTGGGAGCAGAAAGCCTTAAAAGCCTCGACCTTAGAAGGGGAGGGGGATGTAGTTTATCCCAGACATTTTTCTTGACTCTGATCATTAGTTGTCCTTACCATCCGAATTACTCGAGGACTCTACACTTTGTTCCAAATCAATGTGGAAGGTGAAGGCGCTCGGCGTTGATCCGCTCACTGTAAAAATGCACCAGGTGTTCCACTTCAACTAGGAGCCGTGATTGCATATTAACGGGGAGCCAATCCATAGTATTTGTAGTCAGATTCAACAATGCACATACTATAAGTCTTCTCCAAGGCACATTCCAGGCTTATTTAGGTCTCACATATCCTTCCGTGGATGGATAGCTTGACCCAAGCCGCGCAGGCTGTACTTTCACCGAGGCGTGGGTGTCAGTTCCTGAAGCGTGCAGAGCCAAAGAATCTAGCGCAACAGCTTGGCTCCGCCCACCCCACCCGTGATTGCCGGCAATGACGGTGGCAACGCTGGGAACTACGTGACAAATTAGTCCTAGGATTTGTGTGATAATATAAGATAAGGAAGAGATGCCAATGATAAAGGAGACATGAGGAAACAGGTAATATTCCAAAGTTCTCTGTAATACTGTCCAGCAAGAACTGATTCGAAGGTTCGTTTTCAGGCGGTAATCTCGTCCGAGGCCGAGGCCAGATGTCAGGAAGCCTCACTTTTGTAATTTTCGATGTATTCTTTAGCATTCTAATGTAACATCTTAACATTTATTACACGTTCAAAGAACATGTGTGTGGAGTATGGCATATTAGTTCTAGACGTCACCAAAGTAAACGACAAGCAAAGATGTCATAATTCAGCGCTTTAACTCACTCAAGGTAATCCTGGAATGTGCCTTTAAGCATTCCTTGTCTAATTCATGGAGTAATATTTATTGCCACCTGAGTTCCAAATGCGTGTATAGAGGCGCCAATGGAGACGGAGCGACTGTGGTGAAGACACGAGTGGTTTCGCGCACATCTTACCTTGCGAACAGTGGACGCAAGAAAACACGTCGCCGTCGTGCGCGCTAACTGCCTGAGCCTGACACACACCAACTTTCTCGTATCCGGATGTCTTTTTATTGGGGATCGTGACTATTTTTTCCTAAGCACCCTTTGATGCGTCTACACCGAGAGTCGTTAGAAAACTGTATGAAACGTTCACCTTAGGGATAGGCATTCTATACTCGTCTTTAAGTATAAGTTCTTTAACAGCACTTGGTGACATTCCAGCGTATGGCTCGGCTCCTTCCGAATACACCTCCCACATCAAGATGCCTTAATCATATGATGTTAGAGGATTTTAGGAAGGTCTTTATCTGATAGCTTCTTACCGAAGGACCATACATCGGTCTTCAAAGTGTACTTGCGATCCTTCAACACTTCTGGTGCCTGCCATTTTACGGCAATTTGCATGGTTGAAGAATCGATATCTTCACCTGGGTGCTCACATAAAGTGAAGCCGGATATTTTCACGTGCTAGAATGTTTCATTCAGGGGATAAGTGGTTTGAAACCTCCGACGACTGACCAACGAATCGCTGAGCTTGCAGTTTCGGGCGGCGATATCTCGATGAATGCAGTTCGACTGAGACAAATATGATAAACCAGCTGCTGCTTCACATACAAATCGCCGTTTCTCCCTGGATGAGATTCGTCCAACGTTTCTCCGCAGATGAGTGAATAGGGAGGCTAAAAAGGGTAACCAATACTGCCAAACATTTTCGAAGAACTCAATTACCATTATAACACAACACTGTGCATAGCGTTCACCCTGAAGACTGGCCCATCACGTGATTCCGCCCCGAATAGCCCTGGACTTTTCTGGCCTGACAATAGGCATGCAATTATACCAGGTACGGAAAGAGATGAAATAGACTAGTAGGAAGACGTTTGTCCCTCCTACTCGAGCGCAAATGTGGCACGCTGCAGATTATGGGCGAAACCGCGTTCTGACCTAACGTCACATCCCTGAGGAAATTCCTATTTGCATTGCCCTCGAGTGCTTCATTACATCATGTACTTCCACATCGCAGAAAAATGAGCTTACTGGAAAAGTACTCCAGCACGAGAATAATAGGGCTGTAGTGCAATGCGATACCATAGATTTCACCAACATTCTCATGTCGAAGAGATCGTAGCAGACGAGCCTCCCTCATAAGATGACTTCGAGCGTCTCGACTGCTCTGGAACAGTTTACCTTATTACTGAAAAGATGATCCAACACTACCCCCTGTCATGATGGGGAGCAACTTGCCGATATTCCAATTGTTTTCAGAAACACTGGGCGAGTAATATTATTTTGGACTAGCTCCCCTTCAAATTCTTCCACATTGTAGTGTTTGCCAAGTCCCTGAAAGTCCCTAATTCGGTTTTGAGTGCTCATATTAGTCGGCTCCTTCATGATGCTACGTTCATACTTGGGGACATTGAGATTCAGTAAGCGAGTACGCATGTAAAGAGAAAGAGGGCGTTTGTGAGAGTCCGAAAAAAATTGGGAGTTGGAGAAACAATTGGGAAGCACAATTAGTATGCACTAGGTTGGTGCATAAGTCCTGTGACACTTTTGAACTTCCTATACTTCGACTTTCTATAATGTCGTTCCCGCCCCTTTCGTGTATCACCCGCCTGGATGATGTAGGACATTCCCGTTTCAACCTGTAGAGAAATATATGAGGTGGCTTCGCTTGATCTAATGTAACGGCTTCAGAGCTCCATACTTCGTCCCGTCGTTTATTACGAGTACCTTTTTGAACACTCCGCAAGGGAGACGGCTGCTGATACTTGTGGTGCGTTCAGGGGAGACGTCATCCATAATGCCACATATCGCGTTGTTTCCACCACTTGGTTCTAAAGATCTCAAAAGCGCAATCCGTTCAGGAGCTACCGACGTGTTGGGAACGTGTCATAGAGAACAATGACAATTATATTGCAGATTGATTCACCTATGGAATGATAACTCTTTGAAAAAAGTCACATGTGTCGCAAGACTTATGCAGCAACCTAATATTTGATATATAGAACTGGTTCAGAAGACGGTGACAAAATTGCTCCATGCCATGCGCAATCATGTCGCATGCGATGAGGGACCAAATTCTTGTGACGCCGCGCTATAAATAATGCTAGATATCCAGGTATACCGACACACATGAAAGTTATACGTACACGAACACGTGGGAATAAAAGACATGGTGAGGAAGAGGCAAGAAAATAAAGCAGATCAGGAGACAAAACAAAGGGAGAAAGAAGTCCGAGTGATCATTCGACCATCATCACTCGGACTAGATGGGGAAAAAGCAGCAGTTAAAATAAGCATGAGTGGTTGGGCAAGTCTTACCTCCTTGAAAACGATATCTTCGTGATTTAACATCCATTCTTGTCGTGGGATCGGCCGTTTAAGTATTGCTTGCGAAGCTTTTGATAGTGGCTCACCCCTTTGTCTGAACCAAGGAGACACGTAGTTTCAGCAACAGCTCAACTAGTCTGCAGTATCCCGCTCATTTGACGAGTAAGGAACTTACAAATGTTTCTGCACAAGTTCCTCTATGGTCCTGGCGCGAACTCGTTCAATGTAAAAATCACCGTCTGGCGACTGATTGATCATGAAGTGCTTCACGTCATCTCCACATCGAACCGATATTGCTGCTATTAGCAATTCTGAATAGGTCCATATTGATCTCCACAAAGATGTTGAACAACATTGATCGGAAACCTTCCATCCAGCCGGTATGGTTGATACAAATGCTAGCTCGGAAGTTTCGAATATCAAACCTCGACTTGTACATGGACACTCGACTGCTCGCATTTTGGACTCATGACTTTTGCGCCATTTGGATGCGTGAATTATCGAGACAATTACAACCAGCTCCCTTCCAGTAACTGCGGGAAGGTGGAGGAACACACCGCATGCGACCAGCCACCAATGCACTTTCAAGGGTTTCTTGGAAAGCTTTTGTATCTGTCGGTGGCGTTTACTCCACCCTCCAACACCAATCTCTCGAACATCCCTCAGAGCACTTACTCTGTGCTGACGAACACCTTTCCGATTAACAGAGCATGTGCTCTGAGAGATTATATACACCACTGTCAATGAGTCCTGTTCTCCAGACCGTCTCACTCTCCCAGTTCATACTTCTCGCGCGACTATTATGTGCATAAGTTGAAGAGCCCCACAGTTGTAGTTAGTCCGTGCCTTTTCTTTTTAGGGCAGTACGTGTCACGGTAAATGAATTTCCATGGAAGTAGTGAGATTAGTGAAGCTGGGGCTCCAAAAACCCTTGTCATTATCAACACAAAGCTAACACTGCACTTGAATTTACGTATACTTACCGTCATTTATCAGTTCCTTTCTCAAGAGGAAGTCCCCATCTTTTTCAAGAAGGGCGGGAACATCTTCCCTAGAAAAAGGGTGGTAGTAGAATTCGAATGTAACTCTGTATTAGGGCTGATGTTGCGAAATAGGAAGAAACAGGTTCAATTACACTTGTGCTAAGATCAAGGTATCAATTACTTCCTCCGCCGTCAATGGGCATGCTTCACATTAAGGAGCAGAAAAGCGGACTTGCCCACTAAAGACGTGCGCAACTTGTGAAATGTCAAACATTTACATGCCTCTACTTTTGTAGGGCTGATTTCACGTTTCCAATCACCAGGATGCTTCCTTCAGCATAGCACGGCGGTGACAATAATAACTAGCTTGTGATGTGCATGTGAGAACAGTGGGTGATTCACCTTGTAGCGAACAAAACGGGATTAGTAGTAATGACGCAACGATGAATGTTGGGGCTTTTTATACGCTTCAATTAACCCCATAACCTTCGACATAAACATTGATTCGGCTATAATGCTATTATGGCGTGTCTGAAGCGAAGCAATGAAGAAGTCCTTTACTAGGTAGTCAAACTAGTCCAATCATTGGTTGGACGACCCACATGAACAATTAAATAGTAGGGTACAGATAAAGTGCAACCGAAGGAAAACCTCTAAAGGTCCTATGCCATCTCTCCCTTTGGGTGCAGAATTAAATACTAAATTTCCTTCTCAAATTTATGTGGAACCGAAGCGGTGAATATGATGAAATCGTGGTGTCCGCGCTAGTGTCAACTGTGGCGTCGATATACTGGGGGCAAAGAAGTGGACGCAGGTGACGTTATCTGGTTGTCGACCGAGGACTGAACGTCGGCGGCGGCAGGTTCCCCGAAGATAGGAGTTAGGTCAAACTTTGAAACAGTTTGAGAAAACAGGAGGATGGTCGCATGATTCCAGCTGATTCGAGTGTCGTTTCCACCGTAACATTACAGCGCTAAAGAACGTCTTCGAGGGGCTTGGTATGATGCCGGACGTCCAAGCAGCTTCAGGTCCTCACGTCATTGTCTCTTTGTGTTAAATTTTCGCATATAAATACTCAAGAGTTGGCAGGTGCACACTACTGCGCGCGATACACTATGTGCTTCAGTAGCTCGACTGGAATTGCTTGGAGTTGAAATTGCGAATGCAGCTGAAAATGCGATTGGATGTTTCCCACCCTCTTCATTATTTGATTCGATCCGCACAACCCTCGTGTTTCCGGGCCGTGAGTTTAAATTTGGTCAAGCATTAACATAACCCACGTAATTTTTAGATTCGAATTTCGATCGATATTTGTGCACTGAACTTCTACAGTATCGTCCACAGATCGGAATATCTCAGGCTGAGCCCCATTATTGTTTTGTTGACCCAACTGTTAGAAAAGTCCTTGGAATCACATCTTAATATTGTTTTCCCCCTTTTTGTAAAACTTCTATGCTTTCATCCTTGAGTCATTCTGAAGACATTCGAAGAGCTAATGGAGGAAATCACTTCTGGCTCCATTGAGCAGATGGTCTGTGGTGAAACTTGCGTTGAAAGCCGCGAGTTCTTATCCCGGCCTCGATTGAGTATGTTTAAGTTGAACTTAGGCGGCCAGCTCGTTGACTTAGCTGTACCGGTCGTCTGCATCACTCCCCTCAGTGATGAAGAGGGCGCAAAAGAACATCCTCAATGGTGAGAGTGTAGGGGGTGGGTATGATCCTTGAGGTTTCATTCCGTTATTTCTCTACTGTCATTACTTTGCACCTCTTTGTTCTTATTCGAAATCTGCTAACTTTAACCCTAACGGTTTCTTCAGGACCTTAAGCAACTTCGTTGGTGGGCTGATCTCAAAAGAAATAGTGATATGGTTGCAGAAGTTTCGTCCACCGTCCAGCGCTAGCCCGACTGGTATCTCTACCAATACATACCATCATACCACAATCACGCAGTTTAGCGTTCGAAACATCCCGTTGCTACTTATATCGGAATACAGAGTATCTTCACTTGCTGAGCATGTAGTGCTTAAATTGTTGGGTGTTGATAATCTAGTCATTTACACTGCATATCATCGCTGGAGGAGGAAACCCTTCTCAGGAGGTTCAAATGATTTAGCGGTCAATTCCTCTTCTTACAATGATATTGACGATCAATGTAGAGTAAATGGATCAGGGATGAAGTGTTTATACTCACTAAACATTTAATAGTTTGCCTGAAGTGGTCAGTACTAGGGTTTTAGATGTTTAAGGATCGATCGTTCTGCGCTGAAGTGTATCGATTGGTAGCAATTTTTTGACCGGCTCAGCATCTAATTCCTGCATGTTGGTAGACCGTATGCCAGTTATCGATACTTATCGTATTGTAAGCATGCACCTCAATTTGGAATTTTACATAGTCTAGGGGTCGATACTCATTGTTGTTGCTGGAACAGAGGACGGATCACTTGCTTGCTGTCAAAAATCTACGGGGGGTGCCAAAAAAGGGTGATTCTGCTAGCGGCTCACATCCGCCAAGCATAAAAAAAAGAAAAACGAAAGAGATAAAAGTATTGGAGAAAATATTCCCGAAATGTTCTTCCAGAGACAGGAGCAACCTGAGAAGCACTATTTCCACCTCCATCAAAATACGGAGCTTCCGGTCGGCGCAGTCGGGCTTCAGAGCACCTATGATATCATGGTCCTCTTTAAAGAGTGGAGCCAGTTTTCGTGGTAGATTTTTTGTGGGATGCTTCGTAGGGATTGACTTTTTGATTCATGGAAGTCACAGAGCCCTCGCTGCTCGGACAACGCTGCCATAATCCGAGGTGTCATTTTTCATACCTCAAGCCTCCTCTAGGGTTCTCAGCGGTAATGGCATGGGTTTTAGTTCCTGGAGCTGAAGGATGTTGGGAGCCTAGGAAACATGGAATACTTGTGGGCACCACCCAATCTGAATCCCTTCAGGTGCCCAGAGTGAACGGAATTCAGCAAGGTTGTGTACGAGAGTAACGAAAGCTTGGATTTTGCCATAATGAGATGGCACATTATGTTTACGCAGATTAAGCTCCCGATTCTGTCCGTGAGAAAGGATGCTACGGAGTATAGTGATAGAGTGAGGTCTGTTCTTAAATTTGGGGATGGAAGTACCTCGTCAGAAGGCTGAAGTCCGAGCGAAGTAGGGTTGAAAGTGGAGGAAAAAAATTACTTAGGCATCCCCGTGGGCCGTATCTTGATCATTCATAGAACGCAAGAACGTGCACCATTATTTGGAACGCTAGGCAGTTTGGCGGTCGATACATCACAACTAATATCAGAACGTAAATACAATATGCCACGGAGCATCAGACGCTTTCACTACAGCGGCTTAGGAAAGCTACAGATATTCAAAAATGCTCATATTTACTATTGGGAATATACCACGCCCCACCGTCATCGTAGGCAGCGCAGTGGAATGCATTACATGGCTCCTGTTCAGTTTCTAATTTCCTATGCTCCCTGCTACACGACTTTCAAGCCTTCTCCTTCGTCATCAGAGGACGAGCACATTGCCAATGGTCGGCGACGCTTTCGTTTCGAAATATGGTACGGAATTTTGTTAGGTTCTTATTTCTCCTGGACGCTTTTGTTCTGGAATATATGTGCCGAGTTTTGTCGGGTTCTTGCTACCCTTATTTTGTCAGGAATTTGGCCTCAGTGTTTTTTGACTGTATGCTCTCAATTTCCTGGGTGTATGCTGGGACACACGGGTTCCGGTCGGCTCACCAAGCGCGGCGACGCTTCGCGAATTCCTCTCCCCGATTTGTTTAAGCCTTTCAAGGGGAGGAGCTTTGGTGCTTTCACCCGTTTTTATTTGATTGCAATTCGTTGCGTGCGGATGCGCGTAGCCACCGTTTGACCTAGCGACCTCACTGACCGTGTGTTCCAACCGCCACCCCAATTTCCTTGATAAATCGCATTGGCTGGGTAGAAACCACAGAAATGGCGGCTGGAGAAGTCACATAGAAGTTCCCTTTTTGAGGGTCGTATTTTCTTGAAAATTTTCCTCGATGCCACGTTTAATCCTGCTTAGTGTTGCAGGGTCAAATAAAGTCAGGGGGAGGGGGGAGGGGGGGGGGGGGGGAAACGCAAAGTTTTCACCAACGTCAAAGCTTTTTTCCTCTCTATGCTCAGGCTAATATTCGTATCTCCTCCTCCTACATGAAAAAGCATCTGTTTCATCTGCTTTAGACTGAGCCTGGGGAGGGAAAGGTGTTCAACCTTGACGCAGAGTTGCGTCTACTCCCCCCCCCTCCCCTCCCCCTTCGACTTTATTTGACCCCTTTCGCAGTCATTGTGCTGTCCTTTATTCTGCAATGCTGACGCCGCATTGGGTGTCAGCACATAATAAAGGTGCGCAGATGTGAAAGCTGCCACAGGATCAGTACGGTTTAGACTAGGTTCGCTAAAGACAGCATTAGGGATAATATGGTGAATGGAATGGTGAGAGCGTAAGGGGTGGGTATGATCAGTACGGTTTAGACTAGGTTCGTTAAAGACAGCATTAGGGATAATATGGTGAATGGAATGGTGAGAGCGTAAGGGGTGGGTATGATCAGTACGGTTTAAACCAGGTTCGTTAAAGACAGCATTAGGGATAACATGGTTAATAGAATCCCTAAAAGAAGTCCCTCACATAGAAACTATGGGCCTGAGAAAATTATTCATGGCGAAATCCCCGTCGAAAGCGCGCCTCAGAGTTGTAGTGATGGCGTAGCGGATAAGGCCTGACGCCTTTGATAAGTCCATCCCGCCTCCTAAGGTCGACTTTACGAAGAATGACTGAGCTGTAGAGTAATAAGCGTGATAGCAGAATGACACCTATTGTATCACATTTTAGCCGTAGCCATCATCATGCTTGACGTGTAAGCTTTCGTGGTGAAAACGTCCACCGGTCAGTATCAAAGATTGGAAGGAATGTAATAATCGCATCACTCCTTACGCTGCCTTTAAACAAAATCGAGCAAAGCTTAGGCAGCGTTCATACTTCTGGAATTTGCGTTTGCGTTTTTGTGGAAAGAAGAATAGATACGTATCGATTTGCCTTTTTGCGTTTTTACGTTTTTGTGGAAATGCGGATAAAGCATTAGATACGTATCGATTTCCATGCCACGAAGAGACGAGAGGATTAGAGAAAGGAGAGTGTGGAATTTGCGTTTTTGCGTTTTTGTGGAAATGCGGAATCGTGGAATTTGCTTTTTTGTGGAAATGCGGAAGGGGATAAGATACGTATCGATTTGCCTTTTTGCGTTTTTACGTTTTTGTGGAAATGCGGATAAAGCATTAGATACGTATCGATTTCCATGCCACGAAGAGACGAGAGGATTAGAGAAAGGAGAGCGTGGAATTTGCGTTTTTGCGTTTTTGTGGAAATGCGGAATCGTGGAATTTGCTTTTTTGTGGAAATGCGGAAAGGGATAAGATACGTATCGATTTGCGGAATTTGCGTTTTTGCGTTTTTGTGGAAATGCGGAATCGTGGAATTTGCGTTTTTGCGTTTTTGTGGAAAGAAGATTAGATAGGAATCGATTTGCGGAATTTGCGTTTTTGTGGAAATGAGGAAATGGATAAGATACGTGTCGATTGCTTCGTCAGCGAGTGTGGATGATAAGACAAAGCACTTTCTACACTGATGGAACAGGTTGATCTTATACATTGCTTTCTCAACAGTTTTTTCCCTTCTCGTTCACTCTTTAGCGCTCTCGTTCATTCGTTTTTAATATGTGACTTTCGTCTGCTGTCACACTGTAGTGTGTCTTTGGGTGGCGTGCAAGTGTTCCGAACAGCGTACCTGGAGTTCATGTCAGCAGTGTTGTGTGGAGAGTAATAACGACGAAATCAAGATCCTTGTGAGACTAAAACGTGTAATACGGGCTGTCACAGCCTAGCCCCCCCCCCCCCTTCATCATAGATCGTTTCTGCTTTCAGTGAGAATTTGTATCTAGTTGAAGATGCCCTAACTTAATTATTTAAATTACAAGTTTTCCATCTTTATTACATATTTACTTTTACAAGTATGTGCCTTAACTCTTCGACGCTTATCCGTGACATAAGTGGACCAGCTACGTAGCCAAGATCTTGAATAGGTAGTAAATCAATCGTCTCGTGAAGTAACCCCACTCATGGGTGTCCTGACACCACAGTTATCGTCGGAACTCTTGCGACACACCCGTGCTAAGTTGTATTTTCAATAACGATCTTGAACAGATTTCAAATATGTCTGACTTTTGTGTAGAAATTCTTAGGGAAGGGAGTGGCAGACTTCTTCTGAATCGGTTCTAGATCGTAATTGACAGTCCACCTTAGCACAA
This sequence comes from Trichostrongylus colubriformis, assembly GCA_963978905.1. Taxonomy (NCBI): domain Eukaryota; kingdom Metazoa; phylum Nematoda; class Chromadorea; order Rhabditida; family Trichostrongylidae; genus Trichostrongylus; species Trichostrongylus colubriformis. Next base: position 27,108,847 of record OZ022259.1, on the reverse strand, counting down.
CCGTGTGACATTCGATTTTGGATAGAAACTGTATTTCTAACAAAATCATGTCTATATCCCTGCACGAAAATGGCAGTTTCTCTTCAAAGCCGACTAAAACCATTTATCAAATGTATATAAGCCCCTTTTGAACTCAAGAAAATAAGAACAAATAGCTCATCATCACCCGTTCGACCGTTCGCGAATGATGAGCTGCGTGGAATGACACGCACCGCGCACGTGGCTTCCACGCTTTCCACAATTCCACATTTCCACAAAAACGCAAAAACGCAACTTCCACCATTCCGCATTTCCACAAAAACGCAAAAACGCAAATTCCGCAAATCGATACGTATCTACTCTTCTTTCCACAAAAACGCAAAAACGCAGTTTTCCCAATCGATACGTATCTATTCTTCTTTCCACAAAAACGCAAATTCCAAAAGTATGAACGCTGCCTTAGGCAGCGTTCATAGTTTTGGAATTTGCGTTTTTGCGTTTTTGTGGAAATCGGAACTGTGGAATTTGCGTTTTTGCGTTTTTGTGGAAATGTGGAATTGTGGAATTTGCGTTTTTGCGTTTTTGTGGAAATGTGGAATTGTGGAAAGCGTGGAAGCCACGTGCGCGGTGCGTGTCATTCCACGCAGCTCATCATTTGCGAGCGGTTGAACGGATGATGATGAGCTATTTGTTCTCATTCTCTTGAGTTCAGGAAGAGCTTATATAAATAAGGATATAAGGATAAGAGCTTATATACATTTGATAAATGGTTTTAGTCGACTTTGAAGAAAAACTGCCATTTTCGTGCAGGGATATAGACATAATTTTGTGAGAAGTACAGTTTCTCTCCAAAATCGAATGTCACACGGTTGTGCTAAGGTGGATTGTCAATTACGAACTGGAACCGATTCGGAAGAAGTCTGCTACTTCATTCCCTGAGAATTTCTTATACAAAAGTCAGACATATTTGAAGTCTGTTCAAGATCGTTATTGAAAATTAATCTTAGCACGGGTGTGTTGCAAGAGTTCCGATGATTACTGTGGGGTCAGGACACCCATGAGTGGGGTTACTTCACGAGAGGATTGATTTACTACCTATTCAAGATCTTGGCTACGTAGCTGGTCCACTCATGTCACGGATAAGCGTCGAAGAATAAAGGCAGATACTTGTAAAGGTAATTATGTAATAAAGATGGAAAACTTGTAATTGAAATAATTAAGTTAGGGCATCTTCAACTAGATACAAATTCTCACTGAAAGCAGAAACGATTTATGATGAAGGGGGGGGGGGGGCTTGTCTGTGACAGCCCGTTACATCTTTTTAGTCTCACAAGAATCTTGATTTCATCGTTATTACTCTCCACGTAGCACTGCTGACATGAACTCCCGGCACGCTGTTCGGAACGCTTGCACGCCACCCAAAGACACACTACAGTGTGACAGCAGACGAAAGTCACATATCAAAAACGAATGATCGATAGTACGAAAGGTGAACGAGAAGGGAAAAACTGTTGAAAAAGCAATGTATAAGATCAGTCTGTTCCTTCAGTGTAGAAAGTGCTTTGTCTTATCATCCACGTTCGCTGACGAAGCAATCGACACGTATCTTATCCACCTTATTTCCACAAAAACGCAACAACGCAAGTTCCGCAAATCGATAGGTATCTAATCTTCTTTCCACAAAAACGCAAAAACGCAAATTCCACGATTCCGCATTTCCACAAAAACGCAAAAACGCAAATTCCGCAAATCGATACGTATCTTATCCCTTTCCGCATTTCCACAAAAACGCAAATTCCACGATTCCGCACTTCCACAAAAACGCAAAAACGCAAATTCCACACTCTCCTTTCTCTAATCCTCTCGTCTCTTCGTGGCATGGAAATCGATACGTATCTAATGCTTTATCCGCATTTCCACAAAAACGCAAAAACGCAAATTCCAAAACTATGAACGCTGCCTTACCAATACGTCATGGTCAGCTCAGCCAGTCATCAGATTGGTCGGACCGTGCGCAGAAAGCTAGGGTGGGAAATGCGTCACACTATCAAGGGCGTAGCGTCGCAGAACTTCAAACTCCATAGCTAGCGTGCTGCATCTACCGACGGGTTCGTTCGCATAGATGTCAATTTAATGAATTTGTACACTGTATTTGCTAAACCACGTCACTGAGTCTTCTGTTCCGATTTTCGTATGAGTAGCCCGCTCCTAGGAGTCCCAAACGAGGCACGAGCTTCATCGTGTAGCTGAAACTGGACTGTAGTAGGTGATTCATGTACTTTTTTTTTAAAAGCTCAGTTACTTCATAAAATGAGATACTCGTGAAACCGTGTAATGTGAGCTCTCTCAACGTTTGGGCGTGTTTATACCGCACACTCGCACTTCTCATCGGTCAGTATTGCCCGCCGTTCCTTCTTGCAAAGCGTAGCACAGTGACGGTTCATCTGGGTTCGCCCAATGCACCTAGTTCTTATCACCGACTGTACATAGTTGCTAAACTAACATCGGAATCATTCCATGATAGTAGGAGTATCCATGCAGGAAAGTTTTGTCGACGAGATGCTGGAAGAGCAAAGAAAAAAACCAGAGCTAGAACCGACAGCAGATGTGATGTACTCCTTACCTTATCCGTTAGAGGATCTATCAGGTCTTCTCGGTTGAGCATTTGCATTTGAGCACACGTAAACCAGGACACACCTGGCACGTTTTCCTGAAGCAACGGTGAGTCCTGATGCTGCTGTTGCTCTTTTACTTCCGTCGATAACCCACCTGCTATACCGTGTTCGTCTCAAACCACCACAGGAGAGGGATGGTAAAATAGAATGAAACTCACTCTTGCAGCGAGACATCTTGTATCATGACAACTATTGTCTCTGAAAAGAGCTATGTACGAAGGTTCACTCACTTGAGTCTGTAAAACCAAACGAGGCCACGGTATCGCACACAGTTCCCACTTTTTGGGCGGGGCATTCTTGAGAGAATGTTGATCATTGGGTGTGCGCCAGAAGAGTGGAACTAGCAGATCACTGGGCCACGCGTTTTACCGCACACGGCAAGTTCCTCGCTGGATAATAGGGGCAACGCGCCACGCGCGGTGCTTTAACAATAAGGCGCCCGACTCAGTGATTAGTTGGACCTTACTGACGGCAATCTCTGTTCGCCCCATCTGCCCCACGACTCCGCGCAGCAGACTGCAGCGTTGTACGACGTACGTCCAGTTCTTAACACAAGCCATCTGCAACAAGACTCCAAGTCTACGTTCGAAATTAACATAAAGGCATATTAGAAAGCATAAAAATTGATTTATTACAAATACATAAAAGAATAAATTTTGCCTAGCATCACCAATCTCAGTATTTACAAAACAGCAACATCGACAGCTGAGCATCAAAATCATGAGTCATTTACTATTCTCTAATGTCTCATATTCACTAGACTGCGGTCACCCAGTGAGCGGCTGCCTGTGCAATACGAATAAGATAGCGTCCACTGGAAGAGACAATGACAATTATGTATTATGCTGTTTCACTGTTACTCAGTTGGCGTTGACTGTCCGTCTATCGAGTACTATTGCAGCCTCGAATGCATCAAAGTGCAAAGATCAGAAACTATGACAGTGAGGACAAAAAAGATTAAAAAGAATTTCCGAATGAAATGCAAAACCTGGAAAGCTCTAGGCTGTTGATATTGTAGTGGAGAGAGAGGAAAAAATAGAAAAACACCAATGAAATAAAATAGGAACATTGATCAATCTCATCTTAAATCATTACGAGAACATAGGAAGACTATTATGGCGTACAAAAAATAGACAATCACGGATTATGTGTGAGTATATACATGTAACAAATTAACATATAACGATATCACAACAAAGTTTGAAATCGGATAATCTTTTGTACAAGGTAGACTTCAAAAACAAATAAACGAACCAGCTAATCTACGAAGTGGGGTGGTCCCGGCTGAAATCCTAGGCAGGATATAAACTGAGCCAATTCCAATGAGAATAGATTCATGAAGCCTGTTAACGGCAAAAGTGCAAAATCATTCACGAGCAGGGTACACTGGAAGTCGAGGATTCCTCGATAGATGGACGAGCTGGGGGGGGGGGGCATATGGTCGGACAGGAGGGGGCTCAAATACGCAGAGGTCAGCGATAAGCACTAGAATCGAAACTTCCAATAGACAAATGAGAAGCGAGGGGTTATTTCACAGAGAATCTTAATCATGGAGAAGTGTGAAAATAAATTTTTTCTGAGGCAAGACATAGCAATTAAACGCATGGCAAATATACGATCCGGGAGCAGTTGCTTGTATTGTAGAGATCAAAAATAGGGTGGGGAGACGTATTCGTTTGGTCCCCGTGGATGGGGTCGTTCTGAAGCGGCTGTTTCCCTAGACACGTGAGAGTACCCTGTTTACGAGGATTGTTGTTTAGCGAAATTTTAAGCCATGAGGTAGTCACCAAAAGGTCGTCGATCGATGGCCATATTGTGCATTATGCGGTATAATAGTATGAAAACCATCGCTAGATGAGTTTACCCAGTTTTAGTGGTTTACCAACATTATCAGTGATAAAAGAGGATAGTATCGCTGGAGTAGATTTTGGAGAGGGAAGGAATAGCATATCGAGAAAAATTACTCAGCATAATTGCTGACGTTGAAGAAGGAGACTAAAAAACCCTCAACTGTTTATTTCCTGACCCACACCCAGATGAGAATGACTGCTCCACGCGCCGGCTGATATCTCGTTCAAATAAAGGGATACGGTGCAATCTCGCCCATATACGACCTTCTTAAGTCGATACACAAGAACATTACAATTGAGAGCCAACAAAATAGGCAATATGAACCAGCACCGATCACCATATATTACAGCTGAAGGCGCCAGGCGAAATGTAGATATTTGAGTGCCGTTTAAAGGTCTCGAGTAGATTCTTGTGTAGCATCAACATCAAATGAAATACGGCATGTATGTTACCGACATGACTACACTCCATTAGCAAGCACATCCACGCGAGAATATTCAACGAATGCCTGCAAACAGGGAGTTCATCAGAGTTGTAGAATGATAAAGGGACAGAGAAAGGCAATTCATGGAGGAAACCTACGGATGACATTGAACCATCGGCAATACTCAACTACCACTACCCCAGACACTGCGAGTTAGGCAAAAAAATAATGTTCGATGAAGCTTTGCCCATGGACGTTACTCAGTGTGCTGATCACGTATATGACATTCGCTTTTGACTTAGACGCCCGACAATTTTTCCAGAAATTTCTTTTAAAATTGTCTTTCAGGGAATATTTAGAGTGCTGATCACAAATGGGATTTTTTAAGCACGGACGTCGCTTGCAAGATGGCCAGCCTTATCCATTTCTGCAGTACTTGCTATAGTGTAGCTGGGATACGTCATTTTCCAGCTGTCGTTGATACTATCCTACAATCACAGGTGGTGCAATTGCACGCAGTTGGCGCCACCGTCAATAACGCAAGTCTTATTCGTAATCAGCACCCTGAATGACCCCTAATCACGAAGTTTCAACGAAGTTTGTATTCCAGATATGCATTTGAATTGTGATGTACACCGTTGGGTTAGGGTACGGTGTAGCACGAGCTTGCTGCTGTCGCGCGGGGCAAGTAAAAATTTTGTACGGCATCGCATCCTAATGAAAACTACATCCCTTGTAGTGTAGAACCTGTTCACAGGTACGGAAAACTGACAAGTGATTATATACAACATAACATAATACATATTACATACAATTGGGTTCAACCATGAATATTTTTGCTTATTTTGAACGGACGTTTTTTCTACAATAAAATGAGTTGATGCAGCATATCATATACCTGTTGGACTATCACACTGTACTGCGCGAATAACACAATAGAATTATGTAATGGAGAAATGGTCGATACTGACCAACCGAATCGAAGAAGTTCATATCGCTCCTACTGGTATCTTTACAAATACCTATCACTAACTAGAATTTCACGTAGTTGAGCGGTCGTAACGTTCAATTTACCTATATCAAAAAACGAAGCTTGATAAATCTGGTCATTTGCCCTGAAACAGGTCACCACGTTCCGGAGATCCAAATGATTCAGCGGTTGATACTTCACTGACGCTCAATGTAAATGGATCAGGAATGAAATGTATTTCTTAAGTAAGCATTTAACACTTTGACTGAAGGGGTCACTCTCTTCCTACTTCACAGTCCAGTTCCCAAAGGCTGGCAGGGCGTGGCCTACAGAGTTGGGTGAGAGTGTGTGGCGCGGTGAGAGAGATCGATACAAGCCCAGCGGTGGTGGAACGAAGGTGATAGCAGCTGATAAGGGCTGATAAGGAGCCTTGAAAGGCCAATGTCGCCAGATCCGTTTCGCCTTCCGGGTCGACCCTAGAGCGCCCACATTCGTGGATGGTACAGGCACATTAATGGTGAGTGATCCAAACTGATAACGCTTGATAAGATTCGGTGAGGAGCGTCAAAAGGTTGATGCCGCCTAATTCGTTTCACCTTTCGGGTGGATCCTAGACTGCCGACACTCATAGGTATTTCGAGGGGTGGGACGAGCACATCAACGGTGGGTGATCCAAACTGATAACGTTTGATGAGATTCGATAAGGAGCGGCAAAAGGCTAATGTCGCCAAATCCGTTTCGCTCTTCTGTCTAACAGTGGAATGTTCACACTCACAGGGTACTATTACAGGGTATGGGGACCTTAATGGTGACTTTTCGAAACTGATAACGGCTTACAGGGGATGATAAGAGCCATTAGGACATGGGGAAGGGATAAAATCCGGTACACTGCTTACTATTGCTATACGACTGCTGTAGTGAATGCGTGTGATGCTTATTACCATTGGGTGAACATATTTTTTGTGATATCTGCTGCCGATGTATCGACCGCTAAATTTTCTAGCGTTCTAAATAATGGTGCATGTCTTTTGATACTGCGATATACATGGATGGTCGAGACACGATCTAGATTTGTGATAGCAAAGCAGGCGACTAATTCTCTCGCGCGGTGTCAGCAAACACTGGGTATCGACCGCTAGACTGTGTGAAATTCCAAACAGTGGTGCATGTTTACAAAAACGATAAGCATCGATAACTGGCATACGGATCTACCAACTAGTAGATAGTAGATAGTCAGCAAAAAGTCAACATTGACCACTTCCCCATTAAATAATTCTTCTGAGTTGAATAAGTACTGAATAATTCGCACAGTACTGTGCGATAGCCCAGCTGGTACTTATATAATCGGCTAAGTGTGTCTGTTGGTGTGTGAGCTTGTCTGGGTGTCTATTTGACCGGAAATTCATATCTTGCGTCGCAGCAAAGATAGGATCCTAGATTTTAGATATGATATAGGGTGTGGTAAGGGGATGCCAGCGGTGGTGGACCGAAAGTGATAGCAGCTGATAAGGGCTGATAAGGAGCCTCGAAAGGCCAATGTCGCCATTCGTTTTGCCTTTCGGGTCGATCCTAGGGCGCCCTTACTCATAGGTGTTTCGAGGGTTGGGACGGGCGCATTAAATGTGGGTGATTCGAATTGATAACGCTTGATATGATTCGATAAGAAGCGTGAAAAGACTGATGTCGTCTAATTCCTTTCACCTTTCGAGTAGATCCTAGACTGCCGACACTCATAGGTGTTTTAAGGGTTGGGACGGGCAAATTAAATGTGGGTGATTCAAATTGATAACGCTTGATAATATTCGATAAGGAGCGGCAAAAGGCGCATGTCCAAGATCGTTTCACCTTTCGGGTAGATCCTGGACTGCAGACACTTATAGGTGTTTTGGAGGGTGGGACGGGCACACCATTGGCGGGTGATCCAAATTGATAACGCTCGATAAGATTCGATAAGGAGCTTCGAAAGGCTAATGTCGCCAAATTCATTTCGCTTTTCGGGTTGATCTTAGAGCGCCGACACTCATAGGTGTCTTGAGCGGTGTGACGGGCACATCATTCGTGGGTGATCCAAATTGATAACGGTTGATAAGGGCTGATAAGGACCCTCGAAAGGCTAATGTCGTCAAAATTCGTTTCGCTCTTCTGGCTTCGGTATTACAGGGTATGGGGAGCTTGATAGTGACTTTTCGATACTGAAAAAGGCTTACGGGGCCGATAAGGCCATTAGAATATGGGGAAAGGATGAAATCCGGTACACTCCTCGCTGTTACTATACGACTGCTGTAGTAAATGCGTCTGATGCTCAGTAACATTGAGTGAACACATTTTGTTTATGTTCCAACATCTGCTGCCGATGCATCCACAGCTGAATTGCTTAGCGATCCAAATAATGGTGCATGTCTTTTGGTACTGCGATCTACACGGATTATTAAGGTACGATCAAGATTTATGATAGCAAAGCAAGCGATTCATTCTCCCATGCTGTGCTAGCAACAATATTGGGTATCGACCGCTAGACTATGTAGCAAGCCAAATAGTGGTGCATGTTTACAAAATCAATAAGCATTGATAAGTGGCCTACGGATCTACCACCTCATGGAGGATGCTCAGCAAAGAGTCAACATCGACCGTTTCCCCATTACATAATTCTATAGAGTTGAATGAATAATGAATAATTCGCACAGTACTGTGAGATAGCCTAACAGGTATGATCCATGTGCCAGTTATCGATGCTGATGGCTTTTGTGAACATGCACCACTACTATTAGCAGTCGGTACCCAGTATTGTTCATGGTAACACATGAGGAAATGATCATTTGCTTTGTTATCTCAAATCTGACTCGTATCTCGATCATCCATCAAATCGCACCATTATTCGAAACGCTGGGCAGCATGGCGATCGATACATCGGCAACTGACATCAGAACATGAACAAAATATGTTCACCGATTAGCACTGAGCTTTTACTATAGGGGTCATACAGTAGTAGTAAGTGTTGTACCGAATTTTATCCAATCCACTTCTTACTGGCTCTCATCAGCTCCCGTGTGAGCAGTTATCAGTTTCGATAAGTCACTATTAAGGTCCCCCCATCCTACAATATCTGTGAATGTAAGCATTCCCTTGTCAGCCGACAAGCGAAGTGAACTTGGTGACATTTGCATTCTGACGCTCCTTAGGATTTGGCGACATTTGCCTTTTGACGCTTCTTATCAAAATTTAACAACCTTCATCAGATTAAATTATCCACAGTTCGACGCGAATGGCGGAACGATTTGTGACACTTTGTTGTTGTAATTGTTTATTGCATGGGCCTGAGTCCATGCGGAAAAATTTAGATAACGAACTCAGAGCAACAACAAACAAATGAGTGACTTGCCTTTTGACGCCCCTTACAAGATCGTAAAAACCGTTATCAATTTGATCACCCGCTATGAATGTCCGCTATCAACTTGGGTCACCCGCCATGGATGTCAATGTCATCAACGCGAATGGCGAAACGGATTCAACAATATTTGCCTTTTGACTTCCCTTATCGAATCTTATCAATCATTATCAGTTTGAGTCACCCACCATTAATTTCTCCGTCCACCCCACAAAACACATGTGAGTGTCACTGGTCATTTTGGTCTTTACAGTTGTAGCTAGTCCGGAAGGTTCTACATTTTGAGTGTTTCACTTGAACGATCATAACTTCTTAATCTTATCGGATTCAATCATGATAAGCACCGTTCGAATCAGCACACTTTTGCCAATGTGACACCAGTCAATAAATCCCATCAAAGAATGCTGGTCGAGAATCATTGAAATCAACGAGGGCTTTTTTTGCCTGGTCGTGATTGATAAAGTACTTTCCAGCAAGGACAGTGGTTCTGAAAATGTTTGAAAAGAAGACAGTCGGTTGGTGAAAGGTCTGGAGAATATGGCGGGTGGAGTAGAGATTCAACCCCTAATTCGCAATATATGGATAGTGAGTTGGAAACGTGCGGGCGGGCGTTGCCATGCAAAACTACCGAACCCTTTCTGCTGACAAGTGCTGGCTGCGCTGACGCAATTTTCGGTACATTTCGTCGATTTCTTCACAGTAGGAGTCTGCTGTGATAGTTTGACTTGGTGACAAAACGTTATAGTGGATCACTTTAGTCGATGACCACTACATTGTTACCATATGGATCACACCAGCCGATGACCATGACCACCACACCGTGACCATAATCTTTTTTTCGTGAGGATTCGGCTTTGGAAATTGTCTCGGTGGTTCACTGGCATCCATACACTGTCCGGAACATCTCCTTCCATTATACATGATCCACTTTTAATCACAGTTGAAAACTCGCTCTAAAAACGGGTCGTTTTTGTTGCGCAAAAGCAGTGAAGAAGAATACTCTAGACGGGGTCGCTGGTTATTGGTACGACACCGCCTTTTTAGCAGCTAATTACTGTTGCTTCACACATGGGGTGCAAGGTGACCCCAATTAGTTGCGAGAACTCACGGATCATCATGTTGCCCACATTGCTCCATAAAATGAGTAAAATATAGATTAGACAAGCAATATAAATGGGACAATTTTCTTGAAGATGCACTTCAATTTCACAAACTTTTTAAAATATGGTCACCTTAAACCCTATTAACGAAAAGCGTAATATTGGTAGTAGCATGAACTCTGACTTCCGACTGAACTTCTGAATGTACATTCACATCAGGAACAAAATATGACACGTTCTGAGATGGAATGAGATGACCAATGATGGGGAGCCATTCCTCTGCACACGCACTCAAATAGAAGCATACTACAGGCACATGTCCAGATTTGTGACTAGTAAAGCTCTATGAGTCTCATATACTCATATAAGATTTATGTTTATTTTTGTGCTGTAACTCTTCGTTGATAAATAATAGATACATTGAATAATTTGCATGATAGCAGTTAATCTAGATTTCGATTAATGAACCTTTTCCTCGATTAATGTATCAATGAGGGTGACCCGCGAGTTCGCGCCGCTAATTGGGGTTACATCACACCTCATGTGCGAAGCAACACTGATCAGCTGCGAAAAAGGCGGGGTCGTACCAATAACAACCGTCCCTCTAGACGTGTCGATTTCTGCCGTCATTCAATTTGTGAAGCACCCACTTGTCGAGTTTGTCCACCATATCAATGCGTTTCAGACCATCCGCAACAGTGGATTGCCAATGTCTAGCTTTTCATTAGTGTCTCGAGCTGTTTTGAATGGGTCAGCCTCCACTAATGTCTTCAGATCTTCGTCAGGTATTGCTTCAGATTGATCACTACGAGGTTCATCTTCAAGGCTGAAGTCCCGAATGGAATTTGTTGAACAACTGTCGCACAGTACTTTCTCCATCACTATTGGGCCCCACACCTGGTTAATTTGTCGAGCTGTCCGACTGCGAATTGACCCAATTTGTAGTTGAAGAAAAATATCGTCCGAAATTGCTCTTTTAACATGCTTCAAAAAGTCTTGGGAAAAAGAGGTTTATCAAGCAACACTGAAACGGCAGCCATACTATCAAATACTGCAAAAAATTCTCTTCAGGATGTACTACTGACACGCAAAGGAGAATGAGTTCTCAATCAGCAGTGGATATACAAAATACAAAACGCTTAGAACTTTCCGAGCAACCTATATCAGGCTGCTGGAAAAGTACTGAGAGCTTTCGAAAAATCTGGAACTTTTACATCTTCATCGATGCCCATGATGTATGATGTTGTAGTTGTAGAAAATTCTTGAAGCTTTTTCGCAAAGGTTCATGAGGGCGCATGCTCTTCCTAGAGTTTAATCACTATGTTGATCGCAAAAGATCAGCTCCGCGCTATTGCATTTTACGAATGGCGTCGCGGCACTCCACCGTCGACGGCAGTCAGCAACATCAAAACAGCGCATCGGGCGAGGGCAGCTCACTATGCACAGCTTCCCACTATGCACAGCTGAATCGCTCACCTCGCGGAAGGAGGCACGATTTCTGAAGGTAAACCTCGGTCGGGACGTCTGCACACTGTAGAGGACTCGGCCATTTTCGCCGTTTAAAGACACCGTAAGGGAGTAATTTTGGCTTACGGTAGAACAGACGTAGTGTGGACGAGTTCAAGTGACCGCCATTGCACAAACTCGCCAATTTGACGCCTTGGCATGGTGCCAAGAGAAGATGTTTCCATTATAAAGTTGTTCATTCCTTTTACCTTCTCCTTTGTTCTTTCTTATATTGTTTCTAGATGTACTTACATGAATGTTAATGTAGTTGGGAATGGCCACTCCACTGCGCTGGGAGTCAGGTGCTACAACTAAAGTTGGCCCGCGGCCGTCTCCTACAGCGGACAACTCGGAACGCCAGTGCGATGATGCGAATGACGCGCGAATACATACCGCAGCGATGCACTTTTGAGTTCGCGTTTTTTCACCGATTATCGCTTCTAACCTTCTGCGTTCGTTACGAAATGCTCATTTCTTTGTATGTTTCTCTTGTTTCGGACCCCCTTCCGGTTCCTTTAAGGAAGACCCCCAGCACGTACTACGGCAGCGAATCTTGGGTTTGACTATATGACGGTCACTACCCGTCTTCAAACTCTACTACAAGAAGTGTTGAGCCGATGGATCCCTCATGCCTCGGCCAACAGTACACGGTTTTCCTTGATAGCCAAATGTCAGTCACTCTTTCTTCGCCCGCATCGAAAGGAGTTTCTGGAAGATCCGGTTGCCGGGGATAAGATCTGGGTCCTCTATGATGCTAGCGCACGCCTGCAGTTTCGAGACGCGAGGACGCTACTATTTACACGCTAAGCTTGGGAAACTCGCATAGCTATACGGGAGAAGCGACCGAGACGATCGAAAACAGAATACTCATGAGCGCGGTGTCTCATCCATACTAAATTTGGACATTTATCGAATGCTTGAAACTTGACTTGGACCATCTTTCATAGTACTCTAAACGGTTTTAATAATAACTTCCTTAAACCAATCTACTTGCCACCTGGTTTCCCCAATGGTTGCGTAGTTCTCGGTATGGGTATGAAGTCGAGGAAAATTTTGAGAGCTCCAAAGTGTTTCACTTTAAATGGTCAAAATGGTCATAACTTTCTTCAAATTAAATCATATGGGTGCGGTCTTGTTGTCCGGGGTCTACGAGATTGACGCTTTCGAATGACTACCTCTACAGCTCCGAATCTCCACTCGAGCATCAGTCAAGGGAAATTTTGAAAAATTTCGAAATGTTTCACTCCAAATGGTCATAACTTCCTCCAGTTTTAACCATATGACTGCGGTCTTGTTGTCCGAAATCTGCGCGGCTGCCGCTTTCTGAACTACTTGAACTATACAATATTTTTGAGGAGACAGAAGTTTTCAAGGGAGTCATACGAGGAAATTTTTTCCGTCGAAGTTGCGCGATCTCCCCCCGAATCTTTGAAAAGGTGATCTGTTGTGTCTGTTACGCCTCCAATACGCATGTTCTGCTCTCAGAAGACCAAAGAGAGGGTGATTGGCCTCGTCTAGCCTCGTTGTGGGATGCGCCATGCATGAGGATGTCTTCCCCATACTCAGCGAATACAAATGCTTTTCCGGTACACATAGTGGCTTGCAAGCACTAGTTTACGTGCTTGCAATCGCAGTAATATGAAAAGAAACTATATTAGCTTATTTCTCGCTTTCATCCCATAGTTTCTAAAGTGTTCATCCACAGTGGTACCCGTGGAGTGATGTCGCTTCTCACGGTTAATCGGTGAATTTCGTAGGTGTCTGTGGACGTGGTTTCGGTGGCAGCGGAATAACGAAAGGTTAATGGCACTGGGCGGCTTCGTTGTGAATCGCGCTATGTATGAGGTTTTCGTGATGGTAAAGTTAAATTAGTTTCGGGTTCGAACCTAGTTATTCAATTTATCACATCTCCCAATCTTACACTTTGACTCCTCAGAATGAGAAATTTACGGCTCTCTTCCCCTCCCAGCGTACCAAATACGACTCCCCTTGTCGAGGATTGACCCTGCGCCCGACCCCACTTCGCTAAGGATACCCATCAAAAAATCAAAGAGCAAGGCTGAGATACCGTTCCACATAATCCATATTTCTGGCCTAGTATCAATGAACTATCTCTTGTTCAAACCTCTAAGGCTTCCTCAGCTGAGAAAGTTTCACCAATTTTGATGAAATTGGTCGAGCGATCGCTTACTTCTTCAACTCCCACTGCCCCAAATCTGGGAGAAGGGAAGCGCTGACCTGCTCGATAGTTGGAGCACTCTTGTGACTAATCATGGTGATTGTATTGTTAATGGATTCATATTGCGTAATAAAGAAATAATAAAAAAAAAATTAAAAAGTGTGATATTTCTCACAACTTTTCCAACAGCTTATTACTGTATGGAGCTAGCGATAAGTGCCTGTTGGTGTGTATGGTGTGTCGGTGTGTTTGACCGGAAATTTAGAAGTCACATACCAGCAATCAAAAGCAATCACAATCCCTATTTTTCGAAGGTTTTGGGGGCGTAAAGGGGACACAATAGTAAGTGATCAGAACTGATGGCGAATAGCAGAGAAACTTGATGCAAACTTTGTTTATAGAAAAGAAGATAATGATATCAGTGGTGTTTCGTGCATCTCTCCCGAGGTCAGGGAAAAGGATTTTTCAACGTGTAGTATAACAGTTATACTGACTATAATCTATGGCTCAATATCTTCCACATATGAAATTGTTCAGTTTCAAATATGAAATTGTTCACAACGAGCTCAGTTGGATTATTAGCACCCCATTATCATCTAGGTTATTCGAGGCAGTGGTAGGGGTAATTCGGTTGCATTCATTCCAATGTTTAATCACGGTGAACGTTTCACCATGAAAGCTGACACGTCAAGCCCCACGTCATTTCGATCAATAGGGCTTCAATATAATGGGATAAGCATCACTCTGCTATCATACTCATTACTCTACGACTCAGCCATTCTTTGACACAGTCAACTTAGGAGGCGGGTCGGGATAAAAGAGGCGACTGGAACCAAAGGGCCGCTTTCTCCACAGCTCAGAAGCGTCATTTTCGCGAGGGATTTCACCGCGGTCCTTGACCCCTACTCTCTAGTGAATGACATCTTTTAGGGATTCCTTATCACCCGCATTACTCCTACTATTTCTTAGTCAACCAGCTTTGCTGGCGCACAATTTTGCGGGCATTAGATAGAGTACAAAGCTTTCACTAAAACTAAACATCACTATCTTTGTGATGCGCGTTCTATCATGTGCCAGCAAAGCTGGTCAATCAATGCGCTATATCTCACTCTCGAAAAATCATTCAATCTTGTTCTCGTACTTACAAGGGAGGTCTTTCAGGTCCTGACGCGCTTTCGGGAAACGGTTTTTTCCATCATATGGGGGTATCTACATGAAACATATAACTGACTTCCATTTTTGCTGCGCGGCCCTACAAATGCCAAAAAAGGAGTAAAGAAAATTTGGTTCAAAAAAGGCGATTTTAACCCATTTATAGTAACGCATCTTCCTTGCAACTTCGATCATGTGCAGATCCGAAGGTGTTCCTCTATTTCACACTCAAAATAAAGTCAAATACGGGAAAAAATAAAATCTCACCTCCACCATGTACTAAAAGTGCGTGGCAGTCTCATAAGGGCTCCCCGATGTATGGATGCTGCAACGACTCGATGGCCTACTGGATACGCCGATGGAGTCTTAAACGGATGAAATGCTGGGTTGGTGGTTCGGATCGCGGCTCTGCTGAAGTTTTGCATTTTTTTTTTGCATTCACTTTTTCGTCTTCAAATATGTCTGTTTATGCCAAATGACTACGATTTTCGTTGACAGCATGCCAAAATGACTCTATTTACGAATTGTCAGTGAGTTTGGTGATGTGACCTCTTTGAACACGAAAGGGCCCATAGCGCTCGAAATTCGCGATTTCGCACAAAATGAGTGTCATATTCGTGTTCAGGGGGTCAAACTACCCTCAGGGACACATTTCTAGCCAATTCCAAATTTTGACCCTAACTTCGAAAAAGATGTTTGGTCATGGGTACATGGTGCGCTTTCTACTTGTAGAAGTGAGTAACTCACAAAACCGATGAAAATCAATGGAATATGCACTGCATGGATGCCTATCGCTATAATTTCAGCTATCAAGCACCAAGCAAGAGAAATAGAGAGAAATTTCTAACAAGTGGTATCGCCGTCTCCTTCATCGAATGTGCAGTCGATGGTATACCAATACCCAGCCCAAATTTTCGAATTTGGGTCAAAATCTCAATTGGGCTGGATACTTACCCCCAGGGGTAGTTCGACCTCCTGAACACGAATATTGAATCCGTTTCGCGCGAAAACACCTCGTTCGTGTGCTATGAGCGCCGAAAAGCTAAAAAATTGAACTGTCAAACTTGCTGAAAACTGGCAATAGGGGGCAGTTCGGAGTTCTAAATGTGATTACTGCACTTATTCTTCATACTCGAATGGTTACGAGTCCAAGAACTAAAAATCTAAATTTTGCAAAAATTAGTCCTCAGTGTGGATCGATTGATCAACCTTGTTTTTGGCATTTGTAGGGCCGCACAGCAAAAATGAACATCAGTTATATGATTCTTGTACGCACCCCCATACATGCAAAAAACAGCTTTCAAAAAGCGCGTCAGAGTTGGAAGACCTTCCTCGTTAGCCCAACCCTCTACAAGTTCCACCAATCAGTTAATCGAGAACCCACGTCGCTCATTTTCAAAATGCTTCTTCCCTGAGGCGCTGGGGCTTACCCAGAAGAAAATCTTCCTATTCGACCATTTTGTTTTATATTGCTCCATCGATCATTCAGGAGAGTCTTTTTTTCTCTAACAGAAACAATTTCACTGTATTTCGACTACAAATCAGATTGAACTTCAGGGTCAGTAGGGTTCTAGTTGACAGTACTGCACAATTTTCGCAGTATACTAAAGAAATCAGTCAGCGATGTATTCCCGTCCCTACACTCACCCCTCTTCTTGACGTTGCAGCATCAGCACTATTACATCGAACTGGAACAAAAAATTATCCAATACTGATTCGACGAAATTGTCAAGAACCATTGAATTGTAGGGGAAGAACCCGATTCGGGAAAAAGCTTCTCGATAAACTATTAGGTGGAACTCATAGAAAGAGCCGGGCTAACCATGTACGGGATCTGAGTAATTCTTTTCCTGAAAGTAAACAGTGTTTCCGTTAATTGCCGATCTGGTCAATTTTTGTTAATTGGACCTACCATTCGTAAGCTCGATTACACGCGACTTCCTAACAAAGCCAGCAGCTGAACATATCAATCTATAGAGTAACGTGTCGATTCGTCCAGCTGCCGGCGGGCGCTCCTCCTTCTCACGAGAATTATGATTACATTTTTTCTATGAATGCGTTTTACACACTCTTCAACTATGGCCATACGTGCTATAAAGATACACCTGAATACATCCTGGCATTATTGCGGGCATTATTTTATCAAGAATGAATTCAACGGTACATCGTCTTATTCTCCTGGCATCCTCAAAAGGTAACTCCTCGCTGCTCTTCAAAGGCCGCAAGTGATAGTAGTGGCTTTCTGCATTAGACCGGAGAATGAACAGGAAGACTGTTCAAAACAAAAGAATTGGGATATGCACAAAGTGGCAGTTATGCCCGCTTTTCGGAAGCGCACATGATCCAAAGCCAGCATGACTACTTGAAAGAATTTGATCAGGTCTGATCATCAAGCCTCATGTGTTGATCGAAAGGGAAGCAGACTCATATCGCTTCGGCAGAGCCAGTACTGCAACCTCGAATAGCGGAGCACTACAGTAGAATAATAACTACTGATGCCCTGTGTAAAGAGTGAGTAATATTCAGAGAGAAACGAAAACTGAAAGGGTTGGCCAAGCCAGCCCCTTTAAGAAGGAGAAGCCGCCGGCAGCTTGGCGATCCGATGTGATTTGGCAAGGATTATATAATAGTATAACAGTGTTGACTTGTACATGGGTTCTACCTTGCCGTGGTGTACGAGCTTGTAGCGAAGGCTGGAATACCTACTGAGTAGGGTTGGGCCGGAACCCCATACTGGCCTTCACGACCAAAGAACCCAAATTGCCCACGCTCATGGTAGTACGGCCGCTTCCTTGAGCGACAGGAACGCCTCGGCGAGGCTATCCTGTGGGACACAAGCTGCTCAAACCACTTCAATCCATCGCCTTAGTCCCCTGCAGGCTGTCCCTGCCCAGTTTGGTAGCGCTGGATATGCAAACAGCCAGAGGCGAAGAAATCTCAGGGCCGTAGGCTACCACAGAAAACGGACTAGAGCGAGCCACCTGATCGCTTGCACATACAATTGTCGCAGCATCAGTTCGGTCGCTCAGCTTTCGGCACTTATTGATGAAGCTAAACGGATTAACTACGATATTATCGGACTCAGTGAGACGAAGAGGATGGAACCTATGTCGTGCACTTCGACGGATGGAACAGCTGTGTACCTTGGTGCACGAAAATCTGGTACAACATCTGGAGTGGTCGGTTTCATCGTGGCACCGCGGTTCGCCAAATATGTCACTAACGTTACGTTCCACGGACATCGACTAGCAGGGCTGACCGCCTCTCTTTCAAAGGATACCAGCTTAGCCATAATACAAGTGTATGCACCGACTGCCGATAAAGAAGATGTGGAGCACGAGGAATTCTACAAAGAACTTGCCGACCTTGCAAGGTCGACAAATTGCCCGTATGTCATCATCAATGGTGACTTCAATGCAAGAGTAGGATCACGGGAAGCTGGTGAGATCTTTCTCGGTCCCCACTCAGGCGAAGAAAGAAACGAAGCTGGGCAGAGGCTGGCAAATTTCTGCGAAACCTTCCATTTCTACCACAGAAACAGCCTATTCTGGAAAGCACAACATAAGAGGTGGACGCATATCTCGCCGAACGGACAGCACCTCCATGAGCTGGACCACATCCTTTGCAATCGCAAAGCAATGACAGACGTGGCCGTTGTTCCTTCGTTCAACACTGGCGCCTGTTGACAGCTCGATTCCACTTCGATCGCGGGCGTACACGCCTTGCTTGCGTCTTGTCCAGAAGACCACCTAGAACAGTTCTCGATGTAGCTGCCGCAGGCACGATGGCAATGGAAGAAAGCTTCGCGATGCAAGAGGATCTCGACGACCACTACGAATCGCTGGTGAACACAATAAATGGAATAAGGAATCGCTGTCGTCACAAAGCTCCCACTCACAACGGGTGTCGCATCTCCTCGCCTACACGGGCTCTGCTAGAGAAGCGGAGACAAATGGATCGCAGCGCTAATCATGTGGAGTAACCATCCTTAGCAGGCTGTGCAGGAAAAAAGTCATCGAAGATCATACTAACTACACCCGTACCAGGCTGCTGAGGGCAGCCGAGAAGAAAAGCAGTCTAAGGAGGTCTAGAAGAAGCTTGGCTGAGTACCATTTAACGATTCCGTGCTTGAAGGGTCCGGATGGCACCCGCACTTCGTCGAGGCCGGAAATGGAAAGGCTGGTTGTCGGATTTTATTCCGATCTTTACAAATCAAGCCACGCTCCGGCAAGTTCGGATATTGGAGAAGACGTTCTGCCTATCCTGTCTTCGGAAGTGCGCCATGCAATCGATAGCATGCCTCTAGGAAAGTCGCTTGGCAGTGATGGAATCACAGTAGAACTCTTACGAGCCTGCGGTACGCCGCTATACACAGCATTAGCAGCGAGATTCACGCGCTGTCTAACGGAGTGCGAAGTACCAGCAGCTTGGAAGCGATCAACAACAGTCCTGCTGTTTAAGAAAGGGGACAAGGAAGACTTGTCAAATTACCGCCCTATCACTCTACTGCTAGTGCTATATAAAGTGTTCACACGCTGTATCCTGAGCCGAGTGCGAAGGACTTTAGATGAGGCACAACCGGTCGAGTAGGCAGGGTTTCGTCGTACATTCAGCACCCTGGACCATATCACCACGTGTTGCCGCTTGATAGAGGTAGCTCGTGAACATCAAATGCCTCTCGTCTTCACATTCATCGACTATAAGAAGGCATTTGATTCTGTGGAACCAGTCGTTTTATGGAAATCGCTGGAGGAGCAGGGAGTGGAAAGACGGTATTATGTGCTCTACAACGGTGCTATACTGGCTGTACAACAACCATTCGACCTTTTGCAAACGATCTCGAGGTGAAAATCGAAAAGGGGGCCCGGCAAGGAGCTCCGATCTCACAAAACCTGTTTTCGGCGTGTTTAGAGTCCGCCATACGTCGATGTGAGTGGACCAATTTTGGTATCAACATAGACGGCAGGCAGCTGAGCCATCTCCGGTTCGCGGACGACCTGGTGCTGATCACGCATACGATGAACGACGCATCGGAAATGCTAAGCAGTCTCAACCGCGAGGGAGCCAAGGCGGGGCTCGCTATCAACGTCTCAAAGACGAAGGTAATGAGGAACACTTTCGCTCCACCAGGCTCAGTGCGCCTCAACGGGAATGCACTCGAGGAGGTAGCGGAATATGTGTATCTGGGCCGGTCTCTCAATATGAGAAATGATCTCAAGCCGGAGATCCAGAGACGTCGCAAGGCAGGTTGGTGTGCATTCAGTTGCATCAAGAGTGTGATCGACGACACCAAGGACATCAAACTTCGAGCCGAGCTGTTTAATTCAACTGTACTGCCGGCGCTGTGTTACGGGTGCGAGACCTGGACACTGACGGCGTCGATGGAAAAACAGTTGAAAACGACACAGGCTTCGCTCGAACGGCGGCTGCTGGGGTTCACGCTTACCCGGCAACGGGAGCTTGGCCTGCACAACTCTGACATCAGAGCCATATCTTGGGTGAAGGATGTGCTTGCATACGCCGACGAATCAAAACATCGCTACGCAGGGCATCTGATGCGGCGCACCGATGGCCGATGGAGCTCTGCCACGATTCGTTGGTACCCGAGAGATCTCAAGCGCCCACGCGGCCGACCGCCTACACGATGGTTCGACTCGATCGCGCTCAGAAACAATGTCGTTGATCCAGCTTCATTACAGCTGATTGCCCATTGGACGAATGTGGCGCAAGATCGTTACAAATGGAATAGAAGTTGAGACCCGCGCAAAGCCAATCGTTTGCTGAGGAACGCCGGGTCGCCTAAGTAACCTAAGTAAGTAAGTAATAACAGTGTTGAATTCACACTTATGTCATCCATGGTGCCATTCATTAGTCACAGAAATCACAAAAAGGAACCACCAATGTTGTGAGATCCACCATCCGCTCTGGCCCTCTACGTAATTTATGATAGCTAAGCCGACAATAACTTGCTAAAAAGTTCAAAACGGTTTTCATTCACTCAATTACTCATCCTCTGTTCGGTCTGGTCCGAAAGGTACTGTTCTTCCTACAACTCAACATACCTGCATGCCATCCCAGTGTGCCGACATCGTCGACGTCAGCGCACCGAAGAATGGCGGCGAAGGTACGAAATAGGTGCTTATATAAGTAGAATGTGCTATGACAATGATAGCATGGCCTTGAAATGATACTCCAACACCCATCAGTTTCTCCCGTTTCAGAGCGGTTGTTTTGCTTTATCATTTTCCCTAGTCACAAACAATCGCGAACAGACGGAAGTACAATCCAACATACAAATCGCCATACAAACCGACACACAAAGTAAATAATTTAAATAATAGAGGGATTCTTTTCAATTGATATAATATGACATGCAGCAAAACTCATGATTTCCGAGATAAAGTATTCTCTCAAAAAAGCGACATTACTCATGGAATAATCCAATGTCGTAGTAAATATTACCTAGTATTACACACCATACTTTTGCTACGGCGGAGGTGGTGTAGTGACAGGTCGCGCGCACCCCACTCTCATGGTGCGGGGATCAAATCCCGCATCAACGCCCGCCAGGCCAACCAAGCCTTCCATCCCTCCGGAGTCGGTAAAATGGTACCAGACTCGTCTGGGAGGATAAAAGCACTGACTTGTACATCGGCTGGCCACCGCAATTCATTGTATAGGCCACATCACATTCACCAGCCATCACGATTCTGAATGGAACTAGAATGTGCGGCGCATCCCACAGAAGGGATTGATTAACGCCAAAAAAAAACTTTTAAAACTTTAAACTCTTGCTACATACTTCATACTCAACATAATACGGGAAAGTGCGATCGCCGGGATTGAAAAGGCCTGACAGAACAAGGGCAGACCGCTTTCCCACTAAGCAAGCGGTCATGCGACTGGCAGCCTACTATGAACGCTGACTCACCTGTGATATCTCTCTAGGCATCTCTCCAAGCAACGCTTACTCACCTGTGATATCTCTCTAAGCGCATCAGACTCGTTCTCGCATCGCCTCTTATTTTGTCGCCGTCGATGGATTGGAGTGGAGTTAATTATCCTTTCCTCAAGCTCATACATCGGATCACAGTTGAAACCCTCTTTGCAAGGCACGAACACCGGAGCGGTACGTCTGCAAAGAGGATCATTAGCTGTCAAGTGGATACACATATCAATCAGGTAATGATCACATACTTAGCGAGAACATTAGAGAAGTTGATCCGAGACACGTAGGGATGCCGTTTGAGAGTTGCCAGCGAGTCGATTCGACGTTCCGGCATTGGGTATAGCAAAAGACGTAGGAAACTGAGCAGATCACTTGGCCAGCTGGCAGGAAAAGGAACATGGCTTTCACGAATCAGCAACAACACCTAAAGTGGATGATTTTCTAGGTTTGAGTGCGTTTCATAAAGATAAGACCCGCACCTGCTCAGCAGTAGCATGCGGACTGAACTCGTACGGAGTTCGACCTCTCATCATCTCGTAAAACGTTACACCCAGCGACCACCAATCCACTTTCGAATCGTAGCCGTCGACGAATCCCAATGCACAAGCGTACACCTCTGGCGCCATGTATGGGCGGGTACCTAGATTACAGAGATTTATTATTTGAGTACTTTCTGTAGAAAAAAAATTGTGACCAATTTAGTATTTTTTGCAGTTGATCCCCGATTTTCATTTTACAAAATAGACCGGTCCGAGCGCATTGCGATTGCGCCCATGTAGATCAATTTAAATTTCTTACGAAATATAGTGCATATGCCCACATTGTGAAGAAAACTGAAGACGGCAAAACTTTACCTGAGTAAGAAGTGGCAAGTTTATTTGGTTCCAACTGTGTGGCCAAATTGAGGTCTGTTAGATGGGCATGACCTTAAAAACACTCATGCAGCGGTTAGGAAGTGCAATTCAAGTTAAAGGCAATGATCTCCACAGTAAGGTTGACCGCTGAAGATGAAAGCGGAGGTTCTTAATGATGCAAGTGAAGAAAAAACTGACGAGATCTGATGAAATTGCCGAAACTCGCGCAGTGGAGCCCTATCCCGCCGGTGAATTTAGACGCGCACGTGTCTTCCTGTGCAGCATCACTGAAGTATCGATCGACACACCACGGGTTTGTGGTGTTCGGCGTTCAAACGCACCACATGACGAGCGCACGTGAACACTGCTTGTCAAGAAGGCCTCACTAGGTTGTTGTCAAGTCAACTCGCGTATATCTCTTCTTGAGTTACCTCGCGCGCGTTTTACCTCACACACACTATACCTTTATTCCATGATAGCTGTCTACTATAAATAATGGGATGCCCAAGGAAAGAAATGCTCCGACTCAAAAAGCCCAGTAATACTATTCGAGGACTTGCCTTGTTCGTCTAGCAGAATGTTCTCCGGCTTTATGTCTCGATGAATTATTCCCCGACCGTGCAGATATTCAATGGCGAGAGAAATTTCGCACATATACAGTTTTGATCTAAAACAAAGGCTTTCAACATAAGAGTACGGAAGCTTGCAGTTTCTTAAGGTTTCATAGAACGTCTGAGTCCTAGCCATGTCCAAATACTCGCATAAGTCGTGAGCTTTAGCATGTTTTCGAGAGGTTTTGAGGTTTGAGTTCAAGATTAGATGCAGTTGTGATCCTCGACGTCAAAAAGAGGGAAGGCCAAGGATGGAATGAGACGGCAGAAGCACGAGCTTTTCGCAACTGAAGGATTACGTGGCTCTTCTAAACCGGAAGCACCACGTCATTCCGATCGATACGGCTCTAATGATACGAGAAGTATCACTCTGCTGTAACGGTTATTACTCTACACCTCAGTCGTTCTTCGGTAAAGTCGACCTTAGGAGGCGGGATGGACTTATCAAAGGCGTCAGGTCTTATCCGCTACGTCGTCACTACAGTTCGGGGGCGCGCTTTTGGGAATAGACTTCGCCATGTATAATCTTCTCGGCCCCTTATGTGAGTGACTTCTTTTTGGAATTTTCCATTCACCATATTAACACTAATGCTGTCTTTAAGATTGCGTGGCTCGAACTTGTACCTTATAAAGCCATTTTAATAAAGATGTTTAGCAAGACAGGTCAAAAAGGTGTCCAATTTATATCCGGAAACTTGTAATTGTTCATAAGTGTGTTTAAGACTTTCAATAAAATCTTTTTGGTAGGCACAGGTCTGTGCTATCCTTAGTATTTCTGTGTAAATGGTATTGCGTTTGATTTTGGAGGAAATCTTAGTGGAAATTTTGGGAAATCGTTGAGTAGTGACTTTAAAATTGTCTGTTTTGTTTTACATTTTGGTACTAATCCTACTGTGTTTGATAAAGATTTTTAGGTCTCAATAATTACTCTTGTAATCGCTTTCGTGTGTAGTTTCTAGTCTCAAAATGTTATCATATATTCCAGCTTCTCTCTTCGCAGAACCTCGGTATCGATATTAGTTTTAACTTCTTCTGTTATGCCAACGAGGTTGTTAGATGGAATATTTATTTGAGGCCTCATATAAATATTCCACCTAACATCCTCGTTGGTATAACAAAAGACGTTGAAACTATTATCATATATCATTTTGATTTTGTTGAGAGTAGTGATAGAATCTGTGTTGTGTATAACTAAAATACCATCCATATACTTGAAAATTTTGAAATTATAATTGGCGTTTTTGATTTGGTTGAGAGAGTGAACGTATTCATAATAGGATAGGAGTGAATCTGCAAATAGGGGACTAACATTGCTACCTTGTGGTACTCCAATTTTTGAATGAAAATGTATTGAGAAAATTTACAGAAACTGTTGATGAGTAAGTATACAGAAACTGTTGATGAGTAAGTAATCTATAAAGTAGAGGATGTCTGTTATAATATAACAGAGATAATTTTGTAAGAATTATTATTAGTGTAAAAAGTTCTGTGATTATTAGTGACTATGTGTCTTTTGTTGCTAATTTTATAGCAAATTATGAGTATTTCTCTTACACTGGACATTATTCTATTATGTGTTAGGTTAGTGAACATGTTTGTCAAGTTTGCTGCGAGTAGTTAAATATTATCCATTTTCATATTGCCTTATTCTTCTCCTATATTTATTTATATACTGCCCAAAATCCAAAGAAATTAATTATTCTATTTTTTACAGTATTATTACAATTGATGGAAAGTGTTTGATAAAAGTGAGTATGCGAGTTTATTGATTTAGACTGCTTGTTTTTGCTCCTGTAAAAAACCTATATTTGATGGGGACTCATGTAGTTTGGGAATAGCGTAAATAACTGGGGGAGTCATGTTATTATTATTGTTATTTCATTTTCCGATCAGACACACATACACACATACAGACACATACATACACATACACAGATACACACATACACATAGATACACACATACACAAATACACACAAATACATACACATACACAAATACACAAATACACACACGAACCTACACATACAATTTCTACACAAATATAAACATACACACATACATACACGCATACACACATACATACACATACAAACACACATACAAATGCACACACATACGCACATACACAAATACACACATACGCACATACACATACATACACAAATACACTCATATACACACATACACACAGACACACATACACGCGAACCTATAAACATACAACCATACATGCATACATGCACATATTCATACACCCATACACACATATAAACATACACAAATACACATATATACGCACATACACAGACACACATACACTCCTACACAAATATAAACATACAAATACCGATATACACACATACATACACACATACACATATATACACATACAAACATACACGCATACACACATGCACAAATACACACAAGGACCTACACACATACACTTTCTACACAAATATAAACATACACACATACATACACATACAAACACACACATACACATGCACACACATACGCACATACACAAATACACACATACACACATATATACACAAATACACACATATACACACATACATACATACACACCTACACACATATACACACACCAGACACACATATACACAAATACACACATATACACACATATACACACATACACACAGTCACACATACACAAATACACATACGAACCTACACACATACACTTACCTCACAAATATAAACATACACACACAAACATACACATATACATACGCACACACATACACACACGGCCGACTACATATAGTAGTAGGATGGTGTTGAACAAATGAAACAGCAAGCAGAAAACAAACAAGTGAAACAACGAAAAGAAGAATAAGCAAAGAATCACGTAAAATGCGTTTATGGCGAAAATATCCAAAGGATTCACACTCGACGACTTGGCAAGGCATCGCATGTACAATCGCCGAACTACATGTGGGGACCGTAGGCCAAAATTACACCTTCTCCTTATCATTAAGGAAGATGTGTGCATCTGTAGTGGTACAAATGCAGGAACAAATGCTCGACTGCACGTCGGCTGCCAGCAGTATCATCCACGTTTTGGTACCCTTTCTTCGAGCTATACGGCATGCACAAATAGCTAGCTATATGTCACAGTTCATTCAGTCGAACAAGAAAGAGAAGTTATTCGATCCAGATTTGAGTTCCTGCTGCGTACCTGTCTTCGGCAAATTTTCCATGCTGATTCAAATGAAATCTCAAATCGCCACCAAGCAGCAGGTCAGTCACCATGTACATATAGTCGCGGTCCTGCAAAAAAAAAACATACAGGTACGCAAAAGAGCTATTGGCTTTTGATCACTTCTTATAAAGAGCATTTCTCAAAAGCACCGATAAGGGTAATGTTTGCCGACTGCGATATATGAGATCCAAGGTGTGCGATAAAGGGAATGAAAAGAAAAACAAGAACCCAAGAATAGTATCGAAGACATGCAATCGCCTCATCTGCGTCACCGGAGGGAATACAGTGCGTTTCATAATTATAAGGTCACCCCCAAATTTTCGGGTTTCGGAAGAGACAGCCAATCGAAAATTTTTTGAGTGTTTTTTATAGACTCCTCACCACAGAGAACCCTCCTATACTAGTTTTGATGACATTACCCCTTAGCCCGTATTTTTATAAATATTTTCTTATTTTTGTGCCTTTTGATAATTATAAGGTCACTCCGAAGGAACAGAGAATTTGCTAAAATAACAACTTATGCGAAGGAGCTTATAATCTATGGCTCCCTCCTGTTTAAGAACGACATTAGCTAGCAGATTCGGTGTATAAACGAAGTTTTGATGAGCCTCATCACAGATATTGTTCCGGTCTTCAACGATTGCCTGTGTCAGCATTTTGCTTCCCAAAATTAGCGATTATTGGGGTGAATATTGAGGTGATGTCTTCCAGATCTCCCTATAGAGCTGAGGCCAAGACTACATGTTATCTCTGGACGTCCGTATTTCGAAACTTCAACCGCAATTCCGTTGAATGACCTACGTGAACGCATTGCCATACCTTGAGACGCAATTATGAAGAGCCGGTCGGCTCCAAAAAGCGACTGGTTTCTTCATGAGATCTTCTAGCAGTCCCTGGAGTTCATTCTGCAGGTTTCGAAGTCAAGGTTCAATGCAACCTCATTGCCGAAAAAAACTTATGCCGACACCCTTCTCCCAAAAAATTGCCAAGGCTCCTGTAGATCGGCGCACTTCTCATATCAAGCTAGTACTACCTTTACCCGTCAGCACCATACAAATAGAATATTTTCAGACTCAAAAATACAATTCAGATGGAGTTACACGCATGCAGGGTGCTACTGCTGTGCAAATTCAGTTTCGTTCAATCCGTGCTCAAGGACAACCTCATGAATTGAAGTCGTGCCGCCTTATGGTGTGCTGGAGGCCTCGGAAACTACTTCATTATTTCTTTGGTAATGTTTCCGCTCTTCCTAGCTACTGTACATGCTGTGGTCCCAGACGAGGAATGGTTCAACTGCAAACAAATCTGGTCCATGGAGGAGGTGCTGCAGAAAGTGGCCCCCATAATCCCTTCCTCGTTAATGACTATGATCTCACGTGGGAGTTCAGAGCATAAAAAACATCTGAAGACACCGAATGACTCAAATGTTACCTAACTGAGTCCAGGAATCTTCAGATTTTTTAGTGGCTCTCAAAATGAGCCCAGCACCACAAAAAAAAACCAAATTTCGGCTTTTCTCTCGGAACATAGCAGCTAGCCACAAGATGATTCAGCATGTATCTCGAAGATGTATTTGGAAGACATATCCACCTTCACATACTTGCCGAAACCTCGACTTTTTTCTTTTTTTCAGAGTGCAATTTTAATTATGAAACGGTGCAAAAAACGGAGAATACTTTCAAAAACATAAGGCAAACGTGACTGCAACCTGAAATCGAATACGGGGGTTATTTCAGGTGAGGAATCCGTCTATGGGGCTTCTGAGGTGCTGTTGAGAAAACCTGAAATTCAGGGGTGACCTTATAATTATGAAACGCACTGTAGTTAGACGGCTCTGCGTAGCAGTGAAGGTTGGCCCGCTCTTCTTGGCTACATCGCCACTGGCCTTATCGCACCGAAAGGAACTCAGGCGAGAGTCCGCAAAGAGGATAAATCGCGAATTCCATCGCAGACCTCGTCTCTTCCTCGAAAATCGCCCCACCACTGAAGGATAGCATGTCATGCCAGCCTGATTTCATTCATTGTCACCAACGTCGTCCTCAACCAGAGTATTAGTCAGAAGCCACATAAAATAAAGGAAGCCAGTAATGATGTGCTAATGTATCACCTGTTTCAGATCTTCAGTGGGCAAAGGCCGTAATGCAGCGTTCATAGTTTTAGAACATGTGGGATTGCAGAATTGCGTAATCTGTGGGAAACGAAAGATCAATCGGGATAGTTGCGGAATTAGCGTTTTTCTGGGAATGCAGAATCGTGTATCTTATGGGTGAGAACTAGAGTCGTGTTGATTTCCATGCTACGGAGAGAGGAGAGGATTCGAAAATTTAAGGAGCGGGAAGGGCTTCATTTCCGCAAATTCCATTTCCGCAGCATTTTCGTAAAAAAATCGAAAATGGGAAGATTTTTTACGAGTTGTGTGGGGGCATGTGGGAGCATTAACTTGGGTATACGACAAGGACAAATATGAGCATTTTCAAAAAGAACAAGATATCTAAGTAGCGTGTGCGATATTATCCGCAATGAAAGGCCCTCTCTAAACTTTCCAAAAGAAAGAGCCACAATTGGCTGACATGTCCAGTTTTGCATTTTGCCTCCTAGGAATAAATGGTTGAGGTGTAAGCATGGAATCGACGGTAGTGTGATATTTGTTGTACCATGTTTGGCTACACGATGGACCTCGCGCGTCGTTCGGCACTACTGGGAAGGGGTATGCAGAAATTAAGCTGCACAGGAGTTGCTCAGCACGTGGTTTATTGAATGCAGTGTACAACTTTATTGAATAAATTGAATTTTACTGAATTGGCTTTGTGGATATCAAAAGGGAATAGGGTTAATATTCCCTCACGTAGACACCGAATATTTATGAAAGTGAATCCATTCCGTGGGTGCGTCTCATTAGTCATAGGATTTGAGGTGGTGACTCACCACCTCAAATTTTGCGGTCCGCATAGTGGCCGCTAACACCAGATTACGTACATGCAATCGTAGTAAGATATGAAAGAATTCCATATCAGCTAATTTTTCGTTTTCATCCCATCGTTTCTGGAGTGTCCATCTACGGTGGGACCCGTTGATAGATATCACTTTCCATGGTCAATCGGTGAATTTCGGAGGAGTCTTTGTACGTGGTTTCGGTGCCGGCGAACCAATGAAAGGGTTATTGGCATTAATTGGCTTCGTTGTGGATCGCACCATGCATGAGGTTTCCATGATGAATAGATAAAATGAGCTCCGGGTTCAAACCCAGTCAGTCAGTTTTATCACTTCTCTCCTTACACTTTAATCCACAGCGTTAGAAATCCTGTTAATCACCGCCTACCTGAACGATTACGACCCCCCCCCCTTCCTAGCGGACCAAATACGACCCCCCCCCCAGTAGAGGATTCCTCAACGGAGGTTTGACCCTGATGGTGAGACATTACTACCTCGATGTTTTTGACCGACCCGTTTCTGCTCCGTACTGTCCTCTGTCAGTTTTCACATCTGCGCACCTTTTTTCGGTGCTGACACCTAATGTGACGTCAGCACACCGCTGAATGGCTGTGGTTTACTGGGGTAGATATCATTAGGACAGAAACGTCGCGTGACCGTATTCGGCACGCGACGGGATGGTGCGAGCTATGCGCGCCGTATTGGATGGTTCTCGAAGCGGACGGTGCTCTACGCCTCACTAGGCCTCTAGGCATAACTGTGGACGTCTATTTAGGAAAGAGGTGCTATCAAAATCAGATTGAAACAGCGAGGCCGTTTAACCGCTCATCTCCATTAGTGATGTTTTCTCTATCGACTCCTTATCATAATCATCATGCGAGCGGACATACAGACACACAAAGTTAAGGCTTTATATAGTAGACAGTTTCATTGCCTATGTATTGGAATTACGTGGTGCAATGACTTGCCGTTCAGTCATTTCATTCACTTGAACACGCCCATTGGTCAGAATCAAACATTTGAATCAACGATGTAAACGAATCACACAGACCTATGCTTCTAGTGGTACAATCAAAGAAATTGAATTTTGCCGTTGTTCACTGATCGTAATCAGCTGTTTAATTCTATAACTGAACCAAAAAACAAAAGAGGTAAAGCGAAACATGTGTAGGATTTATGAGTCGAGAGGAGTTTCGAGCAAATAAGCTAGGATCGCGAATTGTGTAAGTATCATGCATCGTGTAGACATAACGAACAGATATAAAATTATGCTGATAGGCAGGTGTAGCCGAGTGGTCAAGTCTCAGCAGGCTCATCTCTATAAAGTCAATCCCACTGAGTTCGATCCCAGCCGACGCACAAATCATGCCTCGCAAGAAATTGCAAAAATGGGAGGTTATCAGCGTCAGGACCAGGTTGATAGGCAGACTGATGCAGGAAACCCGTCCATCCAAAAATGCTTGAACGTCGCATAAGTATCAGTGATCAGGCTACCCACGAGCGGTGCACAGAACCCTCGGCGAGGTTCTGTGGCCGACATGCGGGATTACCGAGGGGTGAGTGACCTCAGCTGAGGAATTCAGTTCAGATAGGGCTGTAACGGAGGATCGCTAACGAAGAGCCAGGGAAGTTCTGGGAGATTGCCGACCTGGTGAGACATCGAAAGATCCAAGCCCTATGTCTTCAGAAAACACGCTGGAAAGATGCAGGCTAGGGAATTAGACAGGCCGACAACAGATCCATAGATTTACCAAAAAGCGTGAAGGCATAAATGACGAAGCTTTTGCAGCATTCCTTGCTGCAAAGTTCAGGAAGTCCTCACACGAAAAATATATACTATTCCGTTTAGCAGTACATATTATGCTGATCCATGTATATAGGTAAGAGGTATGGATCCATGGAAAACACATCGATTGATCAACTAGTTTTCAATTACCGAAGTATTCTAGTTTGAGATCGATGCCTGGTGACTTGACAAGAAGTGAAATGCACAAGTTCTGTGTCTCCACGAGACATTTCAGAAAGGCGCCAAAGACGGGAGATCGAATAGGCAACTCTTTACAACGGCAGGGACACTAAACGTGATGAAGTGGCCATTGCACTAGCGGATTTCCTCAGAGAGTGCCTTCTGCCGTGAACAGAATCAATGACCGAATCATAGCAAAGAGGAAGAACAAGGAAGACGAGTACTAGCACCATGCACGCAGTTCAAGCTGGTTGCTTCGAACACGAGAAGGATGATTTTCATCTGAACCTTTTCAAGTTATCAGACTAGTTCTGGAGAGCGATTACACTACCGTAGCACGTGTTGTAAACGGTCACGCCAGCAGAGATAGAAGGATCAAAAAAGGAGTGCCCGGATGAAAAGAAATGCGTGAGGAATGGTGAAGAAAAAGTATTTTGAACCTGGCCACAAGTTACGACTTAGCGCTCTGATGCACATAATTCCAGAAATGGAGACTCATCACGTACAGCTGTAGAGAGGACAAACGGAAGTCGACCATGAATCAAATTAGCTCTCAAATCTGTGAAGGACATTGAGGTACTGCCAAAAGAGGAACGCGCCACCCATCGCAGGCCCTTCCTAGCAAACATTAACACGGGGCTTCCCTAAAAGGTAAGGGGTAAGACCGGGATAAGAATCACATGGTGGAAGCTGCATAGGGGAAATGATCAAATACAAGGGGATACAGGTTGTTCAGACGCTAGTGGTTCGACCCAGAAGTTCTTTAAAAAAAGCAGCTGAGATAATCTCGAGGCGAAAGAAACGCTGGGGGACCCGTGTCGTCTCCAGAGGAGAAAGTGGTGTTTCTGAAAGAGGAAATTCGCGGTATAAAGAAACAAAAAAGGAAGCATACAAAGATGGGCAGAAAACGAAGAGTAGAAATACTTCATCACCTACAAGCGTCGTAAGGGACTCGCCAAAGCAGCTGTGGCCGAACCAGAGAACACGAAAGACGGCACAAGCAAAAGGATGGATGGTTGATAGGCAGAAAACTACTTCGGAGTGGCTTAAGCTAGACGCTCACCACTATCGAGCCACCGAAGACACGTGTTGGTAAATGCGGTAAAGAGCAGCGAGGATACAGTCCCTAGGAAACCAACCGAGATCAGAAGGACATGGCGGAGTACTTGGATGAGCTTTTGAACGAATCAGTTGTAAGGAAAGCCGACAGAAAGGGACTACGGTCACTTGAATAACGGGACGAGTTAGTCTATTGCTAAGGAAAGTGAGAACTGAAGCCACTGCCCCAGATGGGCTTCCAATAAAAGCATGGAAGACACTCGGAGAGTACGGAGAGTAGGTGCTCATACCTTTCCTCAAGAATTCCGCCAAAGGGAAAGTTCTGGCTTGTGAACCAGTACCATGGTTCCTATATTCATACAAGAGGGACACGATAGAGTGTTCCAACTATCACGAGATAAAGCTGGCAGCTCATACCATGAAGCTGTACGAACGGCTAGTCGGCCTGAGGCTGAGAAAGCCCGTCACCATCTTTTACGAGCAATTGGGATTCATGCGTGAGTGGTCCACCACGGATGCCATCTCCATCCTCAGACAAGCGATGGAAAAGTGCCGTGAAAAGCGCCGGCCCAGGCTGCTGAGCTTTGCCTGACCTTGTACGCTGTTTACCCTGCCCGATAATCTGGAACATGAAGTGAGAACGACAGATACGCAGGCACCTCGTTTTCCTCACACGGAATATGTACAATGAAGCTAAGGCAGTCATATACATCCCAGAGGGACTGCTAACTTAGGTAAGAATCTCGGTAGCGGGACGAAGTTGATGAGCCCGTTCCTCTTCAAGTTCATCCTGTATGACATGCTGATAACCTCATCGAGGGACCACTGAAGACCATTATACACGCCTGACGGCACCGCCCTAATACCAGGCAAGAGCTTCAGACAAAGAGCAAAGACTGCAAGCAAGCCTGGCAAGAATGGTCTCCGACTGAACGTCGAAAGGCCAAGTTCCTGAGCCCCAAGGACGGAATCCATCGTGGACCGTCATGGAGGAGGTATCAGTCGATGAGGACTTTCGATACCTGGGAAGTGACCGCAGAGCGTGAAAGCTCGAACAAATGCGTTATGGATAAAACCAGTTGGCTGGCGCACACTACTGCGCGCGATTCATGCCGATGTTGTGCAAAATGGGTTTGATCGGCGCGACCACAGTTGTGTATGGAATTGAGTGGAAATTTCTTTCCTCTGTTCTCGCTGAGCTACAGAATTGAAAAAAACGGAGATGGCGTGATAAAAAAGCATTTCGATGTTGTTATACTTCAGTCGCTTTTCATGGAACCCATTTCGCACGTCATCGACATGAATCGCGCGCAGTAGTGTCAACTGGTTTAGGTCATCATTGGGATTTTGGACAGTTTAGACATCGATAGTTTTGTATTCGATTGCATCGAGTGGTGGCAATTTGTTCACTTGTTGAGCATCTAATTTCTACACACTGATGGTAGATCCATATCCCGATTACCGATGTTTACTGTTTTCGTGAACATGCTTCACTGTTTGGAATTTCACATAGTCTAGCGGTCGATACACAGTGTTGCTGCCA
This sequence comes from Trichostrongylus colubriformis, assembly GCA_963978905.1. Classification (NCBI taxonomy): domain Eukaryota; kingdom Metazoa; phylum Nematoda; class Chromadorea; order Rhabditida; family Trichostrongylidae; genus Trichostrongylus; species Trichostrongylus colubriformis. Next base: position 27,074,478 of record OZ022259.1, on the reverse strand, counting down.
GTACCGCATTGGACAATGATTCCGAATGAAACGCTTGCTTTGCTATCACAAATATAGGTGTATCATGATTATCAATGTAGATCGTAGTATCAAAAGAAATGCATCATTTTTTCGTACGCTAGGCAATTCAGCGGTCGATATCAGAGCATAAACAAAATATGTTCACCCAATGACACTGAGCATCAAACGCTTTTGCTAAAGCGGTCGTATAGTAGTATCAAGCGATGTAATGGATTTCATCCCATCCTATTCTAACGGTTCTTATCAGCCACCGTGAGCCGTTATCACTGCGAATGTGAACATTCCACTGCTAGCCGCAAAAGCGTAGGTGACATTTTCCTTCTCACGCTCCTGATCGAAGCCTGGATCAACCATTATCAGTTTGGATCACCCACTATTAATGTCCCCGTCCCACTCTGCTAAACACCCATTAGTGTCAGCGCTCTTGGATCAGCGCGAAAGGCGAAACGAATCTGACGACATTCGCCTTCTCATGCTCCTTATCGAATCTTATCAACCATTATCAAGCTGGATCACCCACCATCAATGTACTCGTCCTACCCTGCAGAACACCTGTGACTATGAACGCTACGGGACCAAGGCGAAAAGTGAAACGGATTCGACGACTCTAGCCTTTTTACGCGTCTTATCGAATCTTATCAACCATTATCAAGCTGGATCACCCACCATCAATGTCCCCGTCCTACCCTGCAGAACACCTGTGACTATGAACGCTACGGGAACAATGCAAAAAACGAAACGGATTCGACGACTCTAGCCTTTCTACGCTCCTTATCGAATCTTATCAACCGTTATCAATGCGGGTCACCCACTATCAATGTCCCCGTCCTACCCTGCAGAACACCTGTGACTATGAACGCTACGGGACCAATGCAAAAAACGAAACGGATTCGACGACTCTAGCCTTTCTACGCTCCTTATCGAATCTTATCAACCGTTATCAATGCGGGTCACCCACCATCAATGTCCCCGTCCTACCCTGCAGAACACCTGTGACTATGAACGCTACGGGACCAATGCGAAAAGCGAAACGGATTCGACGACTCTAGCCTTTTTACGCGTCTTATCGAATCTTATCAACCATTATCAAGCTGGATCACCCACCATCAATGTCCCCGTCCTACCCTGCAGAACACCTGTGACTATGAACGCTACGAGACCAATGCAAAAAGCGAAACGGATTCGACGACTCCAGCCTTTCTACGCTCCTTATCGAATCTTATCAACCGTTATCAATGCGAGTCACCCACCATTAATGTCCCCGTCCCAACCCTCAAAACACCTATGAATATGGGCGCTCTGGGATCGTCCCGAAAGGCGAAACGGATTTGGCAACATTTTCTTTCGGGGCTCCTTATCAACCCTTATCAGCTGCTATCACTTTCGGTCCACCACCGCTGGGGTTCCCTTGGCACCCCCTACATCACTTGTAAAATTCAGCGTCCCAGCTTTGCTGCGACGCGAGATATGAATTTCGTGACAGACAGACACACACACACACACACACACGGACAGACAGACATACTTAGCGGATTATATATAGTAGGATAGAGAGGGATCACTAGAATCCTCTGCGATCGACGCTGCTCCAGAAAGCTCAGAGGCAAGGTATACCGATCGATAGAAAGGCCCGAACTTCTATAGCAGCGAGTGCTGGCCCCATGACAAAAAATCACGGGAGACCCCGCCGAAATGAGGCTGCTGAGATGGGTGTGCGGCTAGATGCAGATCGACGGGATCAGACACGAGCACGTTAGAGAAGTCATGCAAACGGCTCCTCCCCAGTTCAATTCGAGGGAGCAACGGTTAGGATGGTATAGACACGTACTGAGAAGGTAGGTTGGTCACACAATAAGAAAAGCTATAAAGTTTGAGGTAGCTGGCAAGTAAACGCGAGAAGCTCCAAAGAAAAGTGAAGAGACGTCATCAAGACCGACCACACAAAATTGCAATCGGATGACTTGGATAGAAGAAAGGGGTAACTGACAAGAGCAGCGATGGCACGGGACCAACGCTGAGGAGAAAAAGAAAAGTGAATATGGTCGCAATTAAGTATACCTACCTGAAAGGTGTACCAGAGGTTCACCATAAATGGATGAGAGCACTTGCGAAGTAGACTGAGCTCACGAAGCACGTTACCAGCAAGGCCCTGGAATAGGATAAAGTGATAATTCATGACACAATGCTAAATTGCCTCTAAATATGTTCGTCGGGTTCGAATGTTCCTTAGATAGGAACAAAAAGCGCTCTGATGGCTCAGGATCAGGTCGAAAGGGAGTGCACATCACACCGCTTTTACGCGATAATTAAAATTCGGAGGTCAAGGTCTTTTACACGGTCGGACAAGGGTTCAGAAATTCTCATGGAGTTCGCATTTCGGTTTGTAGAAGGAACACCCTATTTGGGGAGAAATTTCATTCTGGAATTCTTAACGAGCTATATACTTGCTTTCGGAGTTTTAGTGATGTTATAGGATGTTAGGTGGTCTACTGGTCTATACAAGAAGTCGATGGATCATCACACTCTGCAGTATATAATGACCATCTGCCATGGAAAAGGGGGGGGGGGGTGAAGGTGAGAGGTCAACATATGGGCCTGCCCGGGGAATCTCTAACTCTGAAACGTGCCGCAAATCTTACAGCACCGTGCCCAGACTCAATGTTACACATTGAATAGATACATAACAACGATTGTGAAAGAATACCTGGAGTCTACTCACCTTATCAATACACCGTCTCTTGCTCATGTATTTGAGTGCAAAATACTTTTTGGTCGAACGTTGTTGGACAATACAAACCTGAAAATGAAAGGTACAGTCCATTTCACAGCGCGAGATGGGGCGTGGCCTGATTTGCGAGAATGAGAGAGTGTGGCGGTGTGAGAGAGTTCCATACACTCCCACCCAAGTCCGTAGGCCACGCCCTATCAAGCGCTCTGAAATGGACGTTATTGATAATGCCATTCACAATCCTCTCGCTCTCTCCTCGTTTCCCGTTCCTATTTCTGATTTCTCCTTATTGCACTTTATAATTCGATTAGTGACTCTCGCTGGTCGTTGAGTGCTTCGAGAGACCCCGGCTGCCCCGAACTTCCAAAATACCATACAGCGCTTCCTAGAGACGCATCACATTTATTCCTCAACTAAAACAGTTGCACGCCATTAGCCCGCAAATCCTGCCTGAATAAAATGATGGAGAAACAAAGTCAAAAAACTTGTTAACAAGAAGCTGAGCATAAAAATTAGAAAAAAACTGCGTGGAGATCTCATGGCATCATTCGCGCATTAAAAGCTGTCCTCTGCGGACGTTATCGCGGAGGACAGCTTTTAATGCGCGTAGCCTGATAAGTTGCTCAAGATAGTCTAAGAATGCATTTCGGAGTCACCAGTTTCCCAGTTCTACAGGCGAAACCGCGAGCATACATAAGCTGTATTAGCCATTTCATAGTCAACATTGACGGTCAAACAAAGCGTGTCTCTGTAAATGCACACAATGCGCTCTAAATGACGAAAAGCATTTCAAAGCGCTCATAAGATTCTCAAATGGAATTATCAAGAAACCGTCTACCATGGAAAGTCTTTAAACTTTTCCTGACGGTAATGTTGCTCAAAGGCACTTTCCGCGATAATCTCACCAGCTATTTACCCTGCCGCAGCCGATAGACCCTCGGGTAACTGTCGCGGCTGTACCCTTAGAGCGGCGCCACGAGCCCTCCTGGCAGCGCAAAGCCAGCGGGACCTCGGGTAACTGTCGCGGCTGTATCCTTAGAGCGGCGCCACGAGCCCTGCTGGCAGCGCAAAGCCAGCGGGAGGCAACTGGGACCCCTCCCACCAATTGGCGACCCCACCCGGCAGTGGACGAAGCTTTTTCCAACGTGGCGTTTACGTGGGCCTGTGATCACGCGATAAGATAAGATAAAGAAGAATTCAAATAGTTAATGAAACGTTCACTTGGGCAAACAAGTAATATCTCAAGGTGTCTCATGATAACATCCAACGGGAACTGATTCGAATGCTCGTTTTCACACGGTAACCTCGTACAAGGCCATATGTCAGGAGGGCTCATTTTTGCCATTTTCGGGGCCTTCTTCCGGATTTTTCTTTCTCGGTGTATTCCTTAGCACCTCTAATTTCATAATTCAGCTCTTAAACCCATTCAAGATAATCGCGGAAAGTGCCTCAATGATAAGTCGCGGACTCTAACCTCAACATATAGCTGGGTGTTCATGTATCTGAGAGAGCTTTGCCGAAACTCGATTAACCTTGCCGAATGCTCCTCTGCCAATACTGCGAATAACTGAGAATTGTGCGAGACACGGAGATGAATCGGTGGTCGGCCGCTGACCGCAGCACCAATTTCCCATACGCCAACTTCATAGAATAACCTCTGAAATTACCATAGAAGTATATGAATATGAAAGTATACAAAATTAACTGTAGCGTTCTCAAAGAATGGCGCATAGTGTCAGATACATAGATCGCGGCTTCGCACAAAATCCACCTATTGCCGTGCGCAGTAGAAGATATTATTGCCCCCCCCCCGCTCTAGCTTAATTTTGCCGTGCACTGCATGCAGGATTTTGTGCGCTGCCGTGTACTGATCTAGTGTTGCAGATTTTTAATAAAAACGGATAGATGTCGTAAAAGACTTGATATCTGAAGAGCTGACGTGGTGGAAATGGCTGAGATGAAGTATTTCACTTTCCTACCGGTATTGTGAAGCGAGCCCACTCATCACAGAAACCGCGCGTCGAGAAATTCGAACAAAGGACGGGATTATAGTCGATATCCTTTCGGATTGGGGCCTGCAAAAATGCAGTGCTCGATTTCTTTCCATCGGCAGGAAAGATGATATAGAGGAGGATGTGCTCGGAAGTGCCAAATTTCACTAGCTTTGTGTGCGTGTAAGCCGCATCGGATCATAACTGTAGCAACAACACTTTCTTTTTTTCCTAATTCAACTAGACTGAATGCGATGATGGTCAGCCTTCCTCGCGTGAACGCTCAATGTCCATACCACTCTCCCTTTCGCTTTTTTCCTCTTCACCATGTGAATAACATCTGCCGATATTTGTTTGCTTTTTTCCATGTCGGATATCAACAAACAAGAGATTCCCACACACACGATGAACTTAAGAAGACTGATGGTTGCAATGAAGACACCCGCGCTCTTGCATCTTTGGTTCAGAAGTACCACAGTACGCCGATTTCTTCGCGAAGATTGTCCACTCCCTCTCGCTAGTGGAGAATCCTGGATCTTGCCTCCAATTTTACTTGCACAAGCCGAATATGTATGCTATCAGCAAGATGGAGTTGAGGAAGCAACTAGGACCAGACTACATTACCATTAAAAAGCCACGCAACTGGTAAATATACCATACAGAGGCTGAGTTAGGATGAAAGGAGTCTCGGTAGTGTAATGGATAAGCACATATGCGTGGAAAGCATGGAGTGCGGGTTCTAGCCCTGTCCGAGACCGAAGCTTTTGTCCACAACTCAGCATACCTGTAACATCTTTCGCATCGCGGGTTGCGGCAGCTATCAAAAATTAACAATGTCAAAATCATTAACAACGTTGTTCAATGAAGCCCTCAAGAATGAAAAACAGCTACATCTGATTTGTCGATGTCCTTATCGATTTCTTAGGTTTTTCATTTTTGTCAGCTGGTGTTTATCGCCACAGCCCGCGATACTGAAGTTTTCATGAGGATGCTGAGTTATGGTCAAAAGCTTTGATCTTTCATACATCGGCTCGGATTGCATCTTGCCTAACATGAAACTCGGTTCAGACTGTATCTTGCCTAACAGGATGACCACCATTTAATTCGGCACATTTTTTACAACATGAGATGTATCTGCACATCTCATTTTGATGCAATTTGGACGATTTACTCTGCACAAATTCGTAAATGATTGACTTCAAATTATCATGATTCCTGAACACTCAGCTCTCAAGGAGGTTGTTCAGATGTTTGGAAAATGAGGTAACCATTCTTTGAGTTTTGACAAATCGAGGCTACCTGTGTATTTGGGGGGTTATTTCCTGCAAGTATGGGCGCACATCACCTTCTAGTGTTTTCGTCAATGCGCCGTGACCAACTGAAATCCGAGCAACTCAGTCTCAGTTCCATATTTCTGAAGGGAAGGGCAGAAGGTTCAATCCAATGCTTAGCCCTCTTTGCAATGCTCATTTGTAGCTGCCTCTGTTGCGGTTTGACCAAATTGGAACTCGTGAAGTGAAGTCATACAAAAAGTGCTTTTTTGCAGTACTTAGTTTCCCTTCTTATTCAAAGACCTGATGATATAGCAGTATTGTGTGGGCACAGTTACAAGACGATTTTGTGTTGGTGAATACTTCCAATAACGACATCAAACGGCAACTTGTTCGCAATACCCTATACGATAGACAGTGTTAGGCCGCGGTCATACTTTGCGCACTCCAGACTGCATTACGTGCCCATGCGGTGAACCGGGAGATTATGAGAATATAGAAGTTATAAATCAGCTCGAATTCAGGTCCTGTAAGAGTATTGGGAAGTTGAGAGGAGCGAAGTGGAACTCAGTCATTCTTCTCAGTTTGTCTACAAGTTCGACCAAGTCTCACTTTACTTTGGGAAACTGCCTTCATTCTGAGCACAAACTGTCAAAACAGTATGGATGTCGAATGACACGCCCCGGTGACATTTCACTTTTGATGGTATGCTGAAATGGACGCCAAATACTACTATCTATCCGCATAAAAGAACACCTAGTTGAGGAAAGGCAGGGCATAATCACCATAATCCGCTTGACATGCATAAGACTGAGAAGCAATGTTTCATCCTGGTGTTTGAGACAGACATCCCATCAAGAAAGGTTTGGAGTCATTCTGGATTTTCGCAAGAAATCCACAAATGATTATCGCAATGAGTGTTCGCCAATTACAAATGACTTTTTGCTTTTCCTATTCCACTGAAAGTTTAAGTAGGGGTGGCGTCACAACGAGTTGTAGCATCTCGCAAGAATCGCACGCTTATTGTTGCATTTTTTGTCTTTACTTTTCTTCTAGCACTCCACGAGCAGATTGTCTGCACTTGTCACCTGAATGCGTAGTATCTATTGTGCAACCTTGCTTGATACTGAGAGACACATTCGATTTGAAACGCACTCACACAATGCATTACCTAAGTGCACCCGCTAGTATTCTATAAAGCATTCTACCGCGAGACCAACTGTATTATTCCCTCCCGAGGTACACGGAGAGTGAGGTCAGCAATAAGCATTAGAATCTAAGCTTCCAATGAGCAGATCAGAAGCGAAGGGTATTTCACAGCGAATCCGTGTGAGACGTGAAATATATAGATTTGTAATTCAGGTGAGAATACAAAGCAATAGCAAGCACATTGTAACTATACAATTCGTTTGTAGTTACTGGCACTGTAAAGTCAAAAAAGGTGGGGTCGTATTTGGTCCATGCAGAGGAGGGCCGTACTAAAGCGGCCATCTTCCTCGACAGCCAGGAGTGTCCTGGCCGCCCATAAAATTCTGACAACAAGAACCTACACACAACGCACTTGAGACTCATACTGAGGTTCATTCGCTCCTACTACATTACGAAGTGTGGTTGAGAGCTCAGGCTCACAACAAGAAGTGGAACTTTTGGTTAATCTGTTGTCTCATGAATAGGTTCTTCAGGATCGTTCTCAATATGATGTCAAAAACGCTAGAGGGAGGAGTCGCTTGTTCGAGTTTTTACAAATCGAGTGATGCTAGCCATCTTCAGGTCTCTGAAGAAGATGAAACTGTCGAAACGTTGGGTGAAGAATGGACAAAAGTTTCATATAAAAACCTCGTTGGCAAAGCAAGAGCATCATCGCCAAATTATGGCAAGGTGACAAGAAGGGGTAACAACACCGACCAGCACAACTGGACCAAAACAAGGAAATTTTCACCTCGAGTAAGTCATTGTTCAGCCCCTCTCTCGCGTTGCAGAGTTAAATTGGTTGCGGTCTATTGTTTGAGAACTCTTTAAAGCAGTCTACTTAAACGTTTGCCAGAAACGCATTCAGGCAAAGAGTTCATAGCGTTGTTATGCAAATGGGACCCGGGTTGTTGTCATTTGTGGAATGATATTTCCACCAAAAAGGAGCTCAGCCATTCTTCTCAGCTTAATGATAATATGTATTCAAAGTAACAGTAATTTTATCGAACGATATTATCACGTGAAAAGTTGCCTAAATGCTTGACTCTAGGCTGCACGCTCGTCCAAGCTAAAGGTCGGGAACACCCTATTTTCTAGACTTTGAAAGTTCTCTACGGTTCTTCCTGCACTTATGTGTTCTTCCACATCCCGTGTTTTTATGGAGCGCGATGACGCACGAAAATTGTCGCGAATTGTGCCTTCAAGAAATTAAATTACATTACATCAAAAGATGAGTTTGAGTTGGTTACAAGTATCTAAAAAATGTTTTAGTTTACGAAGATAGAGCTCCATTGCGATCGCCGCGACGCCATTGCGATAGTCGCAATAGAACGCACTCATGGTTTCGCTCAATTTACCCTTTCTCTAACCTTTTTTATACTTTATCCCTGCCGCATGAATTGTGTGACTTTTTTCCTTCTCCTGTGCCATCAAAAGATGACTACAGGACCTATGGTCGGCGACGCTTCCGTTTCGATATACAGTAGCGCTCAAAAGTATTCGGCCAAATGATTTTTCACTTGGGGTTTTCACTTGTAACTTTTTTGCGACTGGACCGATCTAAGAGAAATTTTAGTATGTTGTGCTTCGAGACACTGCACATCAAATATGGCGCTCAACGGTTTAAATTACGTGGTTAAATGCAATTTTTGGTTTTTGGGGTGCCACTCCTATGCCATCCCGCTGTGCCGTTGTCATCAAAAGTCGTGGACTTTCAACAGAATATCGATGTTCTCCGAGGCTTGCTCGTTTTGTTTTTGTAAAGAAAGCCGTTTTTCTTGAGCAAGCCTTTTACTTTTTTCCGGTAGTACTTTTTTCGGTGGTCTTTTACTTTGTAGTAAATTTTTGTAAAAACCATTAAAAGAGTCAAGCGGCACTCGAGTAGAAGAAAGTATTGACAATAGGTTCAGGCACCACATATTAAATTTTTGTCAGATTGGTTCAAGTAGAAAAAAGAGTAATGATAAAAAGTGTTTGGCCCAATACTTTTGAGCGCTACTGTATGAGTATTGAATTCATAGGTTCCTAACTACTCTCATTTTGCCAGGAGTTTGACCTCAGTTTTCTTTTACCGTAGCTCTTTATTTCCCTGATGAATGGATAAATCGTACTGTTTTAGGAAAGAACCATGGGCGTTCAGGGAAACGAAGGGAGGGGGAGGGTCGTGGAGACGCTATTTTTAGGGATCGTACTTTTCACGAGCTTTTCTTGCCGTCACGCTTGCCCTGGCGACGACTAAGCCCGAGCCAATGTACAGAAAAATAGGCCCTGTTTGTGCCTGAGTTCGAAATAGGGTATAAAACCCTCGTGAGCACATGCTACCAACCCAAAAAGAACGAAAAAGTAATCTTCATCAAAAACAAAAAGGTTTAAAACAGAAAAGACATTTCTAAGAGCAGTTCCGTTATTGAAGCTGCATGAACAATGAGTCTGCATGGATAGGTATACTGAAGGGATGCAAAAGGATTTCAGTCGTGGAGTGAATTAGAACGGTGCTTGCATAGCAAGGCACTGGTTCTCTGTCCAGCCGACTGAGCACACTGTGTGGTTCCATCCTAGTTACGAAAATTGAATTAGCCCGATTTCACAAGCACGTGAGCCCGGTATTGGTCAAATGATAGCGAAGAATGGCACGAGCGAAGAGCTTGCATCTGCTCAGTTCGATCTTCCAGGCTCTCAGCGACTGTGTTCCCAAGTTCATAGAGAGAAAGCCAGCTCTGGGCCCATCATGTGGCATCCTGACCGTTGCGAGTCCTTCAACGACCCTTCGTCCCTGCTGTAAGTCAGGGTCAGTCTAGCGCACGTCTCCGACTCCAGAGACACTTCTCTTCCGTGCGCTTTCTTGTTCTCTTCGGTGAAAGCTTTCGTGAAGCAGTCTGATCACCAGGACGTTGGTCGTCCTGGTGAAGCGGTAGCGGTCCTGCTTTTGATCGCTTCGAATGGGACCCAAAACTCTGAATTTCCAACTCTCCGTTCCCAACGGCGGCGGACCACGGGACGAGGCTTTTGCTCTTAGGCCCCGCCCACTGGGACCGCTGAGGGGGGTATTTTTGAAAAATAGAGAGCATGGAAAAGCTTTCAAGAGAGGACTTTATAGAATTTCCTCATGCACATTCAAAATTTACTCGAAAGCGGAAGCGAAGTGTGACCTTGACGTCGAGTTCATCGCTTTCACGGAAAGCAGCGCACACGATAAGCAGTTGTTTTCGTAGGAGCGCTACTTTCATTTCTCACTTTTCGACAATCAAGCTTTCCGCCCCAACGACATAGTCCGGATGAGTCCGTTCGATGAGTTGGGCTCCAGTGTGGGGAGATTTTTCGCAATGCACCAGCAATAATTCACCTCTTACAGGGTGTTCCAAAATTATGGGCGCCAATGTATTGCAATATTTTGCTGGCGTCAATAGAGTGAAAAATCAACCCATCCACAATCTTACTCATATCTTGCGTAATCAGACACAGCGGTCATATCACCAGAGATACATGTTCAAATTCTCATCACTCAATCGCCCTCGACACGCAAGTTTCCCGTACATTCCCTCCCAAATCTTTCCCAGGGCTTCCTTATGTGATTCCATACCAGGAGACCGACTCGCCAGACCATGCTCTGAACTGGGGACACCGGCAGGAGATCATGGAATCTGCTTTGAGAGGTTTAACGGACGTCTCGGGAAATGATGAATTCGACCAGAACGGGTCAGCGCCTTTGAATCAGTCTGATTTTGTAAACTCAGTTGCCTTGCCGCTAAACTCACCATTCTGAAGGTACCGTTCTAAAGGACTAGTGAGGCTAATGCTCCATTATGTCTAACAGTGTGTTCTTCACCAAACGTCCTATCGGCATTATATACTCTACCAGATGTTGTTGGCCATAATGGGATGCCTTTAACGGTTTCATGCCGTGAAAATTTCTTGGTTTGAACAATAGTATGGAGAGGTGTGTATCACCGTTGAAGCAAGTGACCGCGAAGTTCGTTTGAAAAAGTTTTGAAATCTCAAAAATACCATGAGCTTCACCTCGACAAGTACGCAACCTGGTAGAAGAAGATCCTGTGCAGCCACTGAGCAGCAAATGGAAGGAAAAACATTGATACTATTTGTATAAAGAAATACAAAGAAACGTGCTTCAGGCGCCACTAATTCTGGGACACCCTGTATATGGTCAAATATCTCTGCTGTGATGTAAGAGGGGCGAGCCGACCTCAAAAGACCTTCAAGCACTGGGGTTGATAAATTCCCACCACCGCTGATCAAGCGCAGCTGGTGCCGAGTCCAGTGAATCTTGTATCTGCAGAGCTTACAATATTGATTCTTGCAAACAACAAACTTAACATGCACGATAGTTGATAGTTACCACGGATTTGGGCGAATTTTAGACATCACATAATTCAACTACGCATTCAAAAAGCGAAGCGTAGGATGACCTGCGATTAGCGCTCTGTAATGGGCGTGACAACTCCAATAAAAGTGTTCCAGAGTGTCGCGACGGCTTTTCCACGCTACATTCTTTCAAAACTTCAGCTATCCTGCATTGGAACTGGATGAGTGGATATGCCAGATTGATTGAACAATTTTTTATTTATTTATTTATTTAATTCACCAAGAGGTGCGCACAGAAAGAGTTCAAAAATCTTCGGGAAAAACAGACCATGACAAAATGAGAAAGTATGAGAAGTGACAAACAAGAAAAATTGAGGTGTCTCAATAACTAGGACGTGAGTTTAGAGTGAGTGAGTTTAGATTTCTATCTGAAATGCAGCAAATAGAAATGACAAATGGTACGACAGTGGAATCACCTCATGATCGCATTCCATTGGCAATCTTCATAGGGAAGGGGCGAGCTAGACTGGGAATGGGATGAGGGCGAAGCTACAGCAACCACCATTGGGCCGTAAAGATCACCAGCTATTGCGCATTAATTGGTGGGAATCAGCTCATGTACTTGGAACACCCAACATCTGTGACTTGTGAAGCTCTGCTCAGGTTCCTAGAAAAACTAGTTAGCAGTGCGAAAAATAAATGGGAAGATATGCTTATTATATGGTGCGTAAGTCGTGCGAAACATGTAACCTTTTTCAAAATGTTATTATTTCGACAAATATCAGTCCACGAATAATTGCCATTGTCTATAACTGTCGACGTATCAGTAGCCCCTGAGTGTCTTAACCCAGAGCTCCGGAAGCTGCGAGTCAAAAAGCGCTCGCACACAGGGTTCCACCTAAGCTAGTTCGTAAAACCTCCTCTCTAACAGATGTTTGAGAGCTCTAAATAAATGATAGTCAAAAGGAGTTAGGTCAGGACAACATGCAGTATGGGGCAGAATTTCCCAGCCAAGTTTTTGAATTTATCCTGCGCTATCTTTGCAACATGTGGACTTGCATTGTAATGCTGCAAAAAAAAAGCGTTCTCATTGAGTAACCTTGGTAGAGGATGTCGGCTAACTTCTGCAGCTGGTTAGCGTAAACATTTGCGATTACTGCAGTACCACTGCGTAGCACCTCAAAGTACTGCATACTTGGAGAATTCCACCAACAGCAAAGAAACACCTTTTTTCATGAAACCCTGGTTTGACCCTCAGGTGGCAGTACTCCGGTAGGCAGCCAAGAATGCTTCCTTGTGTGGTTTATATGAAAGACCAGCTTTCATCTTCGGTAAAATCTCTCGAAGAAGTGTGCTCAATGAGGACACAGCAAAGGCTGACACACTGGCACAGTTGACCTTATCCGACGCGGGTGAGGTACCCTTACCACGAAAAGTTCCCTTCAGTTGAGATCACTTAGGCGCCTGCTAACTGTAGTGTGGGATACCCCCAGTGTAGTAGCTATTTCTCGTGCAGTCGCTTTTGGAATCGCTTCGAGACTTTCAAGAATTTCACTGTCTTGAATGATCGATAGACGTCCTGTACGGGGACTACCAAGCAAACTCGAATTCCGGAGTGAAAACGGTGGAACCAAGGAGATACTGTAGCGTGATGGATGACGTCCTTAAAGTCATGGGAAGGGGTAATTTTGGCCTACGGTAGAACAGACTCAGTTCGGACCAGTTTAAGTGGCCGCCATTGCACAAACTCGCCAATTTGACGCCTTGGCATGGTGCAAGAGGAGTTGATTCTATTATAAAGTTGTTCTTTCCTTTTACTTTTTCCTTTGTTCTTTCTTTCACTGTTTCTGGATGTACCTACATGAATGCTAATGTAGTTGGGAATGGCCACTCTACTGCGCTGGGAGTCAGGTGCTACAACTAACGTTGGCCCGCGGCACGTCTCCTACAGCGGCCAACCCGAAAAGTCAGTGTGTTGATGCGAATGGGATGCGAATACACACCACAGCGTCGCGCTAATCCGGTTTTTTTTTTTGCCTGTTATCGCTTTTAACCTTGCGGTTTCGTTACAAATCGCTCATTTCTTTGCATCTTCCTGTTGTTTTGAACCCCTTCCGGTTCTTTTAACGCACCACAGATATCAGCTCGCCTCCCATGCGGAGTGCTTGAGAAGGTACTTGTTATATTATAAATGATGGGTCAAAGTATGGAGCTTTCAACATGGGCCTTCTTGCTTTGATCGAGCGACGGGAATGCCCCACATTATCCAGGTGAGTGATCCACGAAAGGCGCGGGAACGACATCGTAGGAAGGGATTTTGAATGTGTCGCAGAACTTATGCACCAATCCAAAACCACTAGAATTCGTAGAGACCGTCACCGTAAGCTAAAGTGCGAGTTGTTGGGATTTCAGACCAAATGACTATTGCATTGCTCCTTCGTCAGTACACCTGCCAATGGCCATCGAATTGACCCGATTCATAAACTGGAACGGTTCTATCTTCTTTGTACGAGAATAGCTTTGAGAAGCTAATTGTAATTAGAATCATGAAGTTCCATAACAGACAGGTGTAGACGGGTACCATGAAAGGGGTCTTACTAAAACCTCCATAAACAATTCGGAGAACTTCTGTCTAGGCGAGTGATAAGGCCTGTTTTTGGAACGACAACATTCGTGGAACAGAGGATACGAGTGCTATTTTAAAGGCTATGGGTATGATTATTTAGCTTTCAGAGGCCAGGATGAGTAACATAGTAAATTACTGAGTATGAAAGTACAAATGCCAGGTAATCCCCAATGGAGAAAGAATAGAATGAAGAGGTCAAAAGATTAAGTGATGTGACTTTCTTTTACCTTTAGTTCAAATCGCTAACGTGTTTTGGAACCCGCTCCATCACTGGAGCTTGCTGTTGCACCCCTCTTCAATGCTAGACCATTCGTGCCGAGCGTACCATTATGGGCCCATGATCAAAGGTTTAAAGGCGTCGTCAAGGGTAAATAGAAAATGATCAATGAGAGGGCATCTTCTCTGTGAACGAACCTTGCAGTCTGGAAGAGATGATCTGTGAGAACCTCAACAAAAAGGAGGTTCACAGTGATTCCACAGCGCACTAAAACATGCTGCCTCACATCCGCTATACGAGTTACCGCGAGGACGGGACAACATTTGCAACTGGCTAAATTGGCCCCTTGCCCGCCTGCAACTACCACCACTGGCTAGTGATACATTAGGAGCGAAAAGAAAAGAATAAGAAGTAGGGTTCTCGGGTATCTATCTCTCGGATATTTTACTATCCCGTTCTTTCTCTCTTGTCACAGTACTGAACAGCTCCACTTTCGTATTTCACGTTTTTTTTTTCACATCTACCATAACCACCTCTACGGTGCCGTCAAAGCAAGTTGCATTACACATCGCCTTCTTGAACTCGCATGTCACAGTGAACAGTCTCTTAAATCATGGGCATCCATAATACCTATGCTGATGACTTCAAAGGAACTTCCGCGAAAATTCCATGGCTTATATTCTTCCCAAAATCACTCTTTTTGATACAGTACATAATTAGAAAAGGATAAGGGGTGAAGGGCGGAGGTGGTGTAGTGACAGGTGGCGCGCACCTCACTCTCATGGTGCGGGGAACAAATTCCGCATCACAGCCCGCCCAGGCCAACCAAGCCTTTCATCCCTCCGGGGTCGGTAAATTGGTACCAGAATCGTCTGGGAGGATAAAAGCACTGACTTGTACATCGGCTGGCCACCGCAAGTCATTGTATAGGACACATCACATTCACCTGCCATCACGATTCTGAATGGAACTAGAATGCGCGGCACATCCCAGCTAGGGATTGATTAACGCCAAAAACTTTATCCTTTTATCCTTTGACATAAATAGAAACGCAGAAGGAACCGAGTAGTTTCCTTTGCTGCAAAGCAGAAGTCGAGAAACTGGAAGAACAACTCGCTCGAAATCTGACTAAGCACCCATTAAACAACCATCGGCGGGCAGACCGCGGTTCATAATTTCGCGCCCAATGTTGCCTTGCTTCTCACTCTTCGTCCCAAACGACGTTCGTGCCTCTTTGCTCCTAGAACCCTTGTGGCCGCGCTCTTTGGTTCTCAAGGTACTTGTGGCTGCGCCCCCTGGGATGTCCATCCCGTCAGGCGTCACATTCTAAAGCTGTATCTCAGTCGTATTCTCGTTTTTTCGCGTGGAACGTGGAACTTTCCAAGCAGCCTTAAAGAGCGAATACAACATTGATATTATGTATGTGTAACGGAACTTCAATTTTCGTGGACATTTCACCCAGAAAAGGAAAATTATATGCGCTAAGTTTCGCGGTGAAAAGCGACTCAGTATGGCCATGCCGCAGCCCAGCACCACCTGCACCTTCGCGTCTCTGAGTGAGTGTCTTAGAAGAGCCATGTACCACAGATTCGTTCGGCACCGATACATATGTCAGTGTGCGGAGCATGCAAAGACACGTCCACAACAAAATCAAGGAGAGGGTTGAGAAATGAGTGATGGAATATTCCGCACTTCCCTAAAGTTCTCCTACGCAGCATCTTCCTGTTCGCTTTCAACGGCTGACCTTATTATCATAACCATCGCTTCTGAGGATAGAACTCAAACGGGCCCAAACATGATTTCCGGACAACGCACATTGCAATCATTCACACCATAATGGTGCGTGCTGCCTTCTACCCCAGGACCAGCTTGGCAAATAGGTGTTAGTGTTCGGATGGCCCTGAAACGATGTGTTCTGCCTATATCTTGACCAGAATCGGGCCCCCAAATGAGTTAGTAAGCCACAAGTAAAAGCTGTTTCTGGAGCTTTTTGACTGAAAAAGCTCGAAATGGAGTTTCACCGATCGAGGATCGCGGACACCAGGGTGTGTATCAGGGTGTCAAAGATTGACAACACGTCACACGGCTATGAATTAACCGTTGGTTCGAGCGAATAAGGATTGTTTGTTTGGATATTCGAAGGGATCCTACGCATAAGAGATCGGGTTCATCGATGGAAACCTCTAAAAATTCAAAAGTAATAGTCATAGTTAACAGAAGTACATTAAGATTAAAGAAGCACATTGATATAGCAGCGCAGTAGGCCGTCTGTGCATCTACGAGTTATTGAGGTGCTCGAGTGGTTTTTGAGTGAATCGGGGTACTTAGCTTGATTGCCTCGGTTCATCCTTCAAGTGTTTGCGCAGGGAATCCACACTTGTGGCTATGAACGATAATAGCGAAGCTGAATAAGTTGAAAGCGTATAGCATAAAGCTTTCTTCATCCATTAATCCGTTATTTGTAGCGTGCTCAATTTCCACTTTCGCTCAAAATTGACGTGACACTTAAAGGCACCGGGAGGGGCGCAAGGGCGGAATAACGTTTACGAAAACAATGGCGTCTGAAGACAAACATATGGGTTCGGTAGATACAATGTGTAACGAAGCCGGCGTTGAAAAACGCGCCACAGGGCGCTATTTGCCCTCAGGGCGCGCTTCCGTCCGAACTGCAAGCTTCCGTGGCCGAGCCACGCTTCGTTCATTTTGAAGCTTGTCTTCGGCCTGATGTAACCTTATTTTTGAATTATTTCCTCTTTACTGTTTTCTGGTGACATATTTTACTTGTCTACTTATAGATCTTCTTAATTGTGCATTTCTATACCTGAAAATCTCAGAAGGGTCAAATAAAGTCGGGGGGAGACGCAACTTTGCGTCGACGTCGATGCTTCTTTCCCTTACTAAGCTTAGGCTAAAATTGATATCCCCTCCTCCCACATTAAAAAGCATCTGTCAAAGCATAGGTCTCATCTGCTTTAGCCTAACCCTAGGAAGGGAAAGAAGCATTGACGTGGGTGAAAATTTTGCCTCTCCCCCCCCCCCCCCGACTTTATTTGTCCCGTAAGTACATCTAGAAACAATATAAGAAAGAACAAAGTGAAAACTAAAAGGAAAAAACAAATCTATATTAGAACCATCTTCTTTTGGCACTATGCCAAGGCGTCAAATTGGCGAGTTTGTGCAATGGCGGCCACTCAAGCTCGTCCACACTACGTCTGTTCTACCGTAAGCCAAAATTACCCCCTCCTGGTGTCTTTAAATGCGATTTGGAACAGTCAGCAATTGGGGATAGCAATCAATAAATATGAGCCGGTGTGTCACTCCTCCTATACAGGTATGGTATCAATTACCGACCCCTATGGGATGGGTTGTTAAGAGGGGATTGATTCAGGTTACGATCTTCTGGTATGCTTGGTACAGAGGGGCCACCAACCACTACATCACCCTCGTCTGAGCAGACACTTCCAATGAAAGCGATAATTGAGAATCAGAGCACAATATATCGTACAAAATTACGTACGAGGTTTTCCAGAGATCATCTGGGACAGCAAGGTCATCTGGACATCACCCCATGCCGGAATCATGCTGCATAATATAGCAGAGAACGCATTAAGGAAAACAGGTAAAGGTTCAAAACACAACAATAATAGAACATTGATATCATACATGAGTAATAGAACTCAAATTTCGTGAACGATTCGTTCAGAGAAGGAAAGTGTGGTTATAAATAAAAAGAAAAGCAAAAGTGCACTGATTAGAATACGCCACGTTTCGCGGTAAAAGGCGACTCAGCACGGCCATGCCGCAGCCCAGCACCACCTGCACCTTCGCGTCTGTGTCAGTGTCTTAGAACCGCCACAACAATAATAATAAACAAAAAGGAAAATTCTAATATAGGCCTACACCCAACGGGGTGTTGAGAAAACTCTCGTCGCGCCTCCTTCCATTTACTCCTACGACGAGTCGGCAGCGCTGAAAAACCCGCAGAAGGCGCTGACAATTTCTCTCGCGCTGTATGTGTGTGTGATGTATATATGTATGTGTGTATGTGTGGGTGTGATGTGTGTATGTGTGCATGTGTGTGATGTACATATGTGGGGTGGGTATGTGTGTATGTATGAGATGTGTGTATATGTGTGATGTGCGTGCATGTGTGTGTGATGTGTGTATGTGTGTATATGTGCTTGATGGGTGGATGTGTGTGATGTGTGTATGTATATGTGTTTGTGTATGTGTATGTGTATGTGTATGTGTATGTGTATGTGTATGTGTATGTGTATGATCACCTAGTCTGATGACACAGATCTCTTTGAACAGCGAAGTATCGATACGAGAAATCCACCACCTCGATCCAAGTGATTTTATGCGTGAACTATGTACTTGCACCTCTCGAATGCCCTGTCATGTACGAAACCGCAAGTAACGCAGTTTTCCTTACCCTCGGACAAATTCACATGAAAGAGTGGCGCCTCCAACGTTGAAGGCAATGGCCAACGTCGCACTTGCATTGTGAAACCACAAACTCAGAAAAATTGAAAGATCAACACTACCTTTGCAGAAACGCATGAGGAAATTAATTCATCAAATGTTATTCACTTATTTTCTATCAGATCAAAACATTTTAATTAACTGTATTACAGTTTCGGACATAAACCGAGACAGAAAAGTTAAAATAAAATAAAATAAACGAATAGTTCAGCTACCGTGCCAATAGAAGAGAGTAATGGCAACATCCTCCTACCTCACCATATGACAGGCTTCAAGAAGGCGCAATATGTTAGCTTGCAATGGGATACGAAGTGAGAGTTAAGTGAGACAAACATCAGGAAATTTTATTGGTGAAATAAGGGGAAACTTGGCTAGCCTGAGAAATAACTATATGAACGGTATAATTCAATATATACCTTACTGCATCATCTACATACATGTTTCATGATAACACTCGGTTTAATTCAGCCCTCTCATATCACCCCGCTTATTCACTTCGTAAGCACTGTATAGAGCGATCAAAGTTCACTTCAGCGCCTGGAATGATCTGTACACGACTCATTATCCTAATGCTTTGATGACAACACCTGCGAAATCAATTAATCCATTTAACTGGGCGGAGGTGGTGTAGTGACAGATGGCAAGCACTCCCATTCTCATGGTGCGGAAGTCAAATAAGGTCTTCAAGCCCGCCCAAACCAACTGACCACCCATCTCTGTGGGATCGGTGAATTCATGCCAGACTCGTCTGGGAGGATAAAGAGCACTGACTTGGCACATCGGCTGGCCCACGCAATCATTGTATAGGCCATGTCGCATTCACCTGTCACTTTATTCGATATGGATTTATTGTAGAATGCGCTGCCACAGAAGGGATTGGTTAACGACAAAAAGTTAATTCTTTATCCTTTTATCCATCAACCTGTTTCAAACATGATCGATCTTTATTGGAGAACTGATCAACTAGGTAATAAATGATGAACATGAATATGTCGGTAATGCGTGATTTGATATGACTTGATAATCATATCAAATCGCCTCACAATTCAACTATCCAGAAATTTCCATGCACACGTTTCAAAATGACTAAAAAATTTGAGCGGAAAAATCTACGAAAGGTGGATTACTCATTGCCGTAGTGGCGCTTATATTGATTGTAATGCATGTATGTGAGAACTAAATTCACTGATTGCGTCAGTTCGAATATAAAAGCCAATCTGAACTCAATTTCAGGTGAAAAGAACAAACGGTGAATTCCAGAAGTGTGAAAATGCGCTACAACAATGTAGCAATTATAAATATAGTGAAAAGAAAGGGAGCGCCCCTGATGCAATATTTCGGACCCTTTCAAAGAATGAGCCCTGATGCAATATTTTACCCTATCAAAGAATGGGTGTTTCAAAACAGCCAGGACGTCCTGTTCCGTAAAGCCCGCCTCTTATCTTCGGGCTTCAAAAATTTTACTTGCTTTTACTGTAATAGGAAAAGCGAGAATTACTGGGCAAGCGCTTGAGAAAATCGTCAGACACCGATCGCTGCCTCGGGACCGTAAAAGCCTCACGAAAACTTGAATTATACTCGAACACGCTACTTGCATGGCGTGGGATGCGTTGAGGGGGCACTAACGATGACGATTCAATCGGAAAGCAATCAACGGCGGCAGCTCGCTATCTACGAAGTTAAGTGCGTATTACAACCCCGTACACGGACTTCGACAAGAAGATGAGGTGCGCTCACGTGAGCGCATAAATTTTATTAATTAGAGTGAGTGGAGTGAACGCAGCGGCGACGCAGACGGCAAGAAGTAGCCGCTGAAAATTGCTGTTGGTCTGCTGATGCTGTTGGAGTCACGTCGGCATTTGTGCTGTCGCCTGCCATCGCCCTCCCCTCTGCCGCGTCCTGTCTCCTCTATTAGGTAGCCGAAAGCAGACGAGAATCGATAGACACATGCGAGGCGAGCTCGCACTTCCCATTGCAGCGGATTGTGGTGGTGCGACATCAAGAGCTGGTGACCCCGTCTCCGCATCTGATGCTTCCACTCTAACTTTAACACATCTGCTTTGTGGATGATCTGCTAGCATTTTCAGCTTGCTCTCAAGCGAAACTACACATGTGATGCATCTGATGCGAGGGCCATATCATCTACGACTATGTCACCAAGGAAGAAAGTGAAGTTTTCAGAACTGATTAGCTCCGCCTAGGGGTGCAAATTCTACTTTAGGATTTGCACAGGCAACTCTTGAGCACTTGGCTTACATGCTTCCCTTGGCTGGGAGTTGATGGGAACTGATCATTTCACCGAACAAACTGTGATTCTTCACCAATCCTACCGCTCGGCTGTATTTCTTGTGAAGAAATGGCAGATGCTTCTCCAACTATTTGTATCCGAAGAAATCAGCAGACGTCCCGTTGTGGGTACCTTTTCTAATAGGCAAATTCTACGTTAAATAACAAGCTCCAGGAACGGTCCGGGGTGAGGCTGCATTTATACTTTGCGGCACTGGCGCTGGCGGCGACGTCGGAAATGGAACACCTGCCGCCGGCACTATTACAACGCGCTTTATTTTCGACGCTCGACTGATCCACGCTTCAGTACGATGATCGTGGCGAGAGCCCGAGCGGATCAGTGGAGATAGTGGAATTTTCACAAGCAACGCCAAACTGGCAGGTGCAGGTCCGCACAGCATGAAAACGATTCAAAGCATACGGCGTTAATTAACCCCTTCTTGAGATGAGCAATATGTTCCACTTCCACTCAGAACTGCAAGGACATCTCAGTGTGATTTAGTCTGTACAGTGAAGCACACGGGCCATACAATGTACAAGTCAGCTTTACTCCTACTGATGCTGCAGGATTGGAAGGCTCGATTGCCACGGGTAAACTCTTCGGACTCCTTGGATCGTAATTAGACCTTGCGACTGGGAGCAGCGGACATCTGTGCCTTTTGAGAAAAGAAAGTAGTAAACTGAAGCGATCACCCACTTCGATGCAAGCCAAGTCATGTTTCGCATGGACCATTTGCGAAGGTTACGATTTTCGCGGTCTATACCGAACAATAACATCTCGATTTCAAAGTAACGTCGACCGTAGAAAAGAGATGAACTGCGAATTGATCGCTCATTTTCCGAATCCAGGCAATCTACAAGGTCTTTATGATGAAGGTTCAAGCAGTATTGAGCAAATCAACATGTTAATAAGACCCCTACCTCCGCATGTTTACAATTCGATTCTTAAAAGAACAAAGATTGCCGCCAATGCCTTCGTGAGGTCTCCGAATAGAATTCGGAGGCTTCACTGACAAGGGAAGGGTTGCAATTTCCCAGAGAACTTTCGAACGAGACCCACATGGATCGATAGAGCTCCGAATACTGATTATAACTGTGAAAACCATTATTGCAAAATGGCATTCTAAAGAGAGTTACGAGGGGTCAAAGTTTGCCTGTGCCTTTGCATCTCATTGGCGAGGTACTTTGACATCAGCACGGCCGTTGCTATGCCAGAGCAACCACTAAGGCTCGCTGGTAGTGTTCCGGATCGGCAAGACAGGTTATGAGTTTGCACCACGCAAGTGCGGGTTTTTTTGCACTTTGTGTTTCATTTCCAATAACTGCTTTTCTTTCACTTCCGCGCGTTTCCTTGCACTGGTACCTATCGAACCCATCATTTGCTTGGTCACTTTATTTGTAACTACCTGTTATACACAAAGGAATGATACCGTTTCGAAGCGGCCATTTGCAATGAGACATATCACTCGATGCGCTTTTGAGCGCTGATTTCAAACCTGTGTTCAATATCTGCCATGCGAATCTCTGAAGGGAATAGTCGTTCATCTGAATAAATAATGCTATTACATGGTACGCTCGGAAGCCCATAACGCGCGAGCCAGTCGTTCTCGTGCAAAACCAGTGTGATTTTCGTGTTCAGGGAATCAATCACCACAAGGAACAAGTTTTTAGCCAATTCGAGAATTTGACCAAATTTAGGAAAAATTCACGAACTGTTGGGTGGTAACACATCGAACAAAGCAGTTGCCCCTTGCCAAGGAAATGCTCTTATTTGACGCTTGTTACGTACGTTTGGTGCGATGGGCAGGTGTAACAGGTATGTGTAGGTTATCTTGTTCAAGTTGCAGGATTTTTTACAGAAGGAAATCAAAAACCACCACTTCGTTCCCTGCCTGCCAAGACTTCATCCCCTGGCTACCCCCAATTCTCCGAAGTTGGACCAAAAACTGGATTGGCTGAAAATTCGCAAAGAGGGGTAATTCGACCCCCTGTGCACGAATGTCATAATTTTCTTTCGCAACAATACCTAATTAGTGTGGTACGGGAATTCTCCGACCTGGTATCCTTCCCTTGTGAGTAATGTTAGTAGTTATATAAAGTGGCAGAGTAAATGGGTGCGATAGGTTATTGTTCAGGAAACGTTCAGAAGTGAAAGAAAAGCAGTTACTGACATGATACCCAAAATGCAAAAGAAATGGACCGGCGAGGAGCAAGCCCACTATCCCCATCCTGCAGATCTAGAACAGTACCAGTAAATCACGGTGGTCGATGCTGGCAAAGCAACGGCCGTGCTGATGGCAAAGTGCCTCGTCAGTGAGATGCCACAGGCAATTTTGACCCCTCGTAACTCGCTTTAGAACAAATTTTGCAATTTGGTTTGGCAGCGTGCTCACTCGTTCTACCTTTTCCTTTAGATTGAGGTGGAGGCTACATTTGTTCCCAGCCTTCATACCTTCGTCTCTTTACACTTTTCTTCTCTACCTCACTCCGGCTCACATATGAAGGTGAAAGGCCGAAATTAAGGAGATGTGTTAGATCGAAATCCCGTTATCGGACAGCCTCCGCTGCTACCATATCATCAATGGCTGGAGATTAGAGTCATGGAGAAGAAATAACGTCTACACTGTCTATATTGTAGGATGTACACGACTTGTGCACTGAAAAAGCTTTCTGAGGGAACAGTTATTAGTGCCAACCTCCGCAATGACCGCTGATATAGGCGAACCAGTTGGGCTGGCGCACACTACTGCGCGCGTCACACATGGACATGCTCATTGGGCTGTTGATCGCATCAATCGTTCAGTATCATCATTCGAACGGTCCGCAGAAACAGGAAATTCGCAAAAACAGAAAGAGGAAACAAAATTCCTCTTATTCTCGTCCTTCCGCATCAGTCGATAGCGATCATGCTCATTTTGCAGGTTTCCGTGTGTGACGCGCCAGTAGTGTGCGTTGCCAACTGGTTCCCAGCTTTGCTGCGACGCGAGATATAAATTTCCCGCCATTCGCCTTTCGAGCTCCTTATCAGCTCTTATCAAATGATATCACTTCCGGTCTCTTACCAATAATGTTCCCTTACCACCCCCTATATCACTTCAAAAAATCAGGGTCCCAGCTTCACTGCGACGCGAGATATCAGTTTCCCGCCACTCGTCTTTCGAGGCTCCTTAACGGTCCTTATCAGTTGCTATCACTCCCGCTCCCTCACCATTGATGTTCTCTTACCACCCCGCATATCACTTTAAAAAATTAGGGTGCCAGCTCTACTGCGACGCGAGATATGAATTTCGTGACAGACAGACAGACAGACAGACAGACTAAGCCGATTATAAATAGTAGTGAACTTTAAAAATTCAGTGTCCCAGCTTTGCTGCGACGCGAGATATGAATTTCGTGCAGACAGACAGACATACTAAGCCGATTATGTATAGTAGTGATCGTACATACGAATAAGTATAGTGATAATAATACATAAGTGATACCGAAACAGCTAGTTTATCCCATTCCATACACTCTCCTCTCTACGAACTTTTATTAGGTTGTCGCGATATTAATTTCGAAATCGGACCGCATTCTTCAAACTACTATAACTCAGCTTAAACATAAGTTTATCAATCGAAGTAAGAACCATCAGAATCTACACATTTTTGCCAACGAACAGGCAATAAATCTAAGCCTTCACTATAAAAACTACTATCACGAGAATCAACGAAGTCGAGGAAGGCACATTCAACTTCGTCTAAATTAGTAAATTGTTTCTGACGCAGATGAGAATTGAGGGCTCGAAAAAGTGATTTTTTGTGGGGGAGAGGTTGGGAGAATACGTTGGGTAAGGGAGAAGTTTTACACCCAAGTGGGTCAATTTTGGCGGAGTGATTTGTGAGGTGTGTGGCCTTGCATTGTCCTGCAACAGAATCGGCCCTCTTCTATTCACCACCGCCGGCCACAATCTTTACAACTTCCTCTATATTTGCTCCTGATCACAACAGTGAGACTCCGCAGTGACTGGCTGACCATGTTGCAAGGATTTATAATGGATTACACCTTTACAACACCACCACACAGTTATCATAAAATTTTGGGGTGAAGGTCGGGTTTAGGAAAAGTTTTTTGATTAGATTAGATTAGATTTTTGATTGATCATCCTTATCTACCCAGACTAATCCCTGTTTCCTGTTATCATAAAGAACCCATTTTTCATCCACAGTTATAATACGGTTTACAAATGACTCATTATTATGGCGAACTAGGAGATTAGAGCAGGTGTCAAAACGTGCCAGACGCTGCTCATCGGTCAGCTCATGAGGCACCCACTTCAACATCTTCTTCACCTTGCCGATTTCCAACAAGTGTTTGACCACTGTAGAGTAATGTACGCCTGTGTCTTCTGCTAACGTACGAGTATTCGTCTCCGGGTTAGCTTCGACGGCTTTCCTTAAATCTTCATCATTAAAGGCAGCTTTAGGGGAAATTCGGACGACAATTAAAGGAAGTAGTCAGTATGAAAGCCGAGGTGCCTAGTAACAGGTCAGTATAGAAAAAACGGATGGAAATGGCCAAAAACCCGAGAAATAGGACCCCTTCCCACCGTTGGTTCTAGGCGCGGACGACCTTCCCGTCAAGAGGCGGGAAGTCCGCATTGGTTTTCCATTGGCATTACCAAGACGTAAACATGAAGGGATGTTCGGAAATGCGACAGCACCTATTTTCATGTGGTGAGCTTCAAGCTAAAAGTGAGGAGGCGCGCTGCGATACTTTCAATCCTGCCGATCTCCTTGACCAACCTCACCGTGACCAACCACTAATCACTTCGCCAGCAGGCGGGCTGCCCTAACCAAGGCGGCTTGCCCTGATGAAGCCGCTTCCGCCACTGCTCAAGGGGGCGCCTTTTGCGGGGGATTTCACCATACATGGGCCTTTCAGCCCCGTAATTTTTCAGTCAATGCCTCCTTTTGGGATTCCCTGTCACCCACATTATCCCAAACACCGTCTTTAAGTGACGACGTGCGGCCGCGACCCGACTTCTCTTCGAGATCAAAATCGCCAGAAGCAGATTTTTTAAACCAGAGCTCCACTGTACGTTCGCAGGGACGATTCCTCCCAAAAACACTGCTGAGATTACGGGCTGCCTCCGCTGCGGAGTGTCCCAATTTAAATCCGTAAAGCATGATGGCTCGATAGTCGCGTCGGTTCATGATTATACGCAGCCCTGTAAAAGACCGGCTGGAACAATTAGAGCGACATTCATAGAAGTTTTCGAAAGAGCAGAAAAAAAACCTACCAAATAGAATGCTTGGCTTTCCTTGAAGTGGAATAGTTCACGGTAAAAAAATCTACTTATACATAACTTGAAATCGAAATTAATTTTGCGACAACCTATATATAGTAGGGAGGTATGTAGTAATAGTTATATAGAATTTCGAAGTTATATAGAAGTATTAGTTATATATAATTATTAGTACTAAAATTACCCTAAAGTCCGATAGATAAGTCCGCCCTCAGGCGATGTCGCGCGCGGCAGAGGCGAATGCAGGCGCAGTCCTCAAAGAACACAGCATCGCGATACACCCTTCATTATTGAAAATGACAGGATTGTTGAAACTGTTTATTCAACTTTATTTCTAATATCTAAAAATATCACGTATCAAGTTCTTCGTTTAACCCGTGTAACAATGGTCATTCGTCTTAAATTTTCTACGCAATCTCCATTTCGTCCTCACAAACATCCATAGCATTAAATTTCCCAATCTCTCATCAAACAATGACTATTGGTTCAGGGCCCTTAAGAAACTGTTGACAATTGTCTCCTCAGAAAACGAATAAAAACTGTCGCAAACTAAAGCAGCTACCTCTCCGTAGCTCATCCTTTTCCTGATGCCAATTTTGGTATATCTGGTTTTTTGGGGTCATAACAGGAATAAGGAAAATTATTTATTCAACCGCTATTTCACCGCCAAAACCATCGTTGCATTGAAACCCCCCTTGAACAACGATTCTCCTCTCATTCGCTCACTTTCCTCTGCCATGTGTGAAGTTTCTGTGTTCACCTTTCGTTCAGCCCCAACTTTACTTGCATCTCGCTTTTATTATTAACAAGTACAATATACAATATAATATAAACTTGTTATTAATACAATCCGCAAATCATAGCTTCCTCAATTTCCTTCATCTCTGGTTGGCTCTTTGAAGACTCGGTCGCCTGTGTCGCGCGCGACCCCACGTGCAAGCGGACTTATCTATCAGACTCTAGGGTAAAAGGTAAAATTAAAATTAAAGGTAAATCAAATCCAAAATTGAAATAAATTAAAATTATATAGTATTAGTTCTATAGAATATCGAACTTATATAGAAGTATCGAATCCAGACGGAGTTGGGGTGTAACACAGGGGAGGATTGAAGTTTCACATGGTTGCACGGGATTTTGGGAGCCGTGAGCGCACATGCTTGGGGACAGTCGAATGAATGCATGATGTTGTATAGGAATCTATCAAGGGTTCAGAACCTGAGAAAAAGTGAGAGGCAGTGACTTGGGATGGCGTGGAAGCCACGTAAAATGACTTATTTTAGAAGGTTCTGGTGTCGTGTAGGGATTGAACACAGGCGCGTTAGAACCCATGTAGAGTGTACATAGAACCAGGTGGTTGTGCAGTGCTTATGAACCAAGTGTCAGTCGGAATATTGTTCACCGAGAATGTGGAAATAAAGGGGCTCTGGTAAGGTTGTCGCAGGGTACATTGGAAATCATGCTCATGCAAAACACACACGGTGTGTCGTGCTATGTACTACTCTTGTCCACCTGCTTTAATACCTACTCATGTGACCTACTAAGAAGGTGTGAGGCCCTCAAAAAAGGGAAAAGGTGTCAAAGAAAAGTGCAAGAGGAGATGTCTGCTTTGAGGCGATTGCAAATTGTCATGGCTCCCAAAATCTTTGCTCGCTCACGTAGATAGAAAGTACCTTGTTTCTAGCGAACGTGTTTGGACTCGGAGATCATAAAATCAGAAAAACACCAGTATTACTCCTCATGAATACATACCTCTCCCCTTTTATTTGGCTTCTAGAGAAAGGCCAATGGTGCTCAGTAAGTTCTTTTCATTTCGGACTTACTGTTCCCTTTTCTCAGTTTAACTCTGTTCCTCTTTCTTTCATGATCTTTCTTTCACGACTTACGAATAACAATCAATTCTGCAAACCTTTCTTTATCCTAACTTGATTCCACCCTTTCTGTTACTTGCGCTGTAGATCTTGACGTAAGCGGAGGCAATTAGGAATGTACTCCCTTGGGCGAGAGGTGCGAAGTCAAAGGAAAGGCGCGAGGCAGAAGTCCTGGAAGGTCAGTCCTGACTAAAGACCCCCACCCTGTAGAACACCATGCATCGTTTTGCGCCCATGTTTCCGCAGTAGGTCAGCAACTCGCTCGATCTATTTATAGATGCTCACAATAATCATGGTCTATTTCATTTTGTATCCACTGTTGCTTTGGAGGATTTCTTGAATTTCTGAGTAAGGACACTCAATCTCTTGTACACGGCATGCCTTCTCGCGTAGTCAGGCGTCGCTTCGGTGTTGTTAGTAATCACACTAGACTTCGCGGCCAGAGAGTGGCATATGCCAATGGCAATTTTACGCATACGTTTCATTCGTTAGCTGGAATGTTCGCTCCCCTCCATCGGTATGATAGTAAATGCGTAGAGATGGCGCCGATGTTCGCGCGGCTGAGCGTCGCGTGATCGGTCGTAGTGGAGCCTTCGTCGGAAGTCATTTCTTTATGACGCCAACTCTTGTGAGTGGTGTCGTGACCGACGTCACGATGGGCGACTGTGGAGGCGGGCGCAGCAAAGGAACAACATAAAATGGGATAGTCACTAGAACTGCGTAGTTCATCTCTGTGTTCGTATGTACGTCGTAAAATAGCGCTCCTATCATCTTATGAGATTCTTATAAGAGTAAAGGTGGTATGTAATCGTCTTGTTATCCTATCAAAGCTGGAAAAGGCCGGACCACCCCGGAGCAAAAACATGTGTCATTAAGTCACAAGAATGGCATCCTGGCGTACCGCGCACATCGCCACATAGGCACGCCAAGTGAAGTCGAGTCCTAAAGCGATTACGGTGTCTTGCGCCCGATTACTAAACTAGGATGCGATAATCTCTTAAGGACATCATTACGTATGGTGCACTTAGCTCGCACGTGTCGCGACGCACACTAAACCGTGTTGCGAAACCCAGTCCTGAAGTACACACCCCTTCACCATCAGGAGAAAATCAGGTACTGTAGCAAAGATGAGCCAAGCTCTTCAAACTTCGTAATCGTTAGCTCTAGTTTTGTTGCACTCGCGAAAAAAGCAAAAATCAAAAGTAAATCATACCAAATCTACCATCACCATTTTTCGTACACTACACAAATCACAATTTCGATGAACCAATATTCATTCCATTACATTGATGGAAATGTTCTTTAATATCAGTGAACAAGAGCTGCATTATGAAAATAAGTCGAACTATACGGTGTGGAAAGCTGGCACTTCCGATGAATCTATCACATACGAATATCCAAAAAATGTAGATAAGAAGCAAAGTTGTATGAATCTCTTTAAAAGTCGACTAACAACTATGTTGGACAGAGCAGTATATACGCGTCAAACAAAAAACATCACGGAAAAATACGGCAACTAGGTTTACTAGGGGGTTAGAATCTGTAGCGGTTTCATAGACCACATAGACATCTCTGTAAACTCTGTCCATCCTAGCCTGATCATGCCTAGTTTCCTATTTATGCACGCTAGGAGCTAAGTGAATCTCTCGCCACCGGAATATCTCAACAAACCGACACCATAGTCGAACCTAGATTCATCTAAATGTAACAAGTAGTACCAGTTTAGGTGCGATGACGTGGTGCTGAAAACTCAATACTTAGTGGCTCGAAGAACTCAGACGAAAAGAATGTGGAGCAAGCTAAGGTCAGGAACTACACGAGGGCAAAACTATCTGCACATGATGAGAAAAGTCAGCATATGAACACATGATGAATTGGGTTCGTTAAATGAGGAGGTCCAGAAAAAAACTACACAAAGGATATACACGTGTGAAGAACACCAACAGAGGTAGAGATGGGCTTTTATTTCTTTGCCTCATCAAATATGTGGATACGAACTAACGGATTGTGGGAAAGAGCGTCATTGTTTCTTCGTATGTCCGCTGGAGTGAGACGCTTCATAAATGGTATAATTCGATTAGTGAAGTAATGTATTACTTGATTAAATAGGCAAAACCACATATTCAAAGATTCACCTTTATCTTCTTTCCCGATATAACCTGCCTCACCTCGTCCGCAGATAATGTCTCATATTCCAGCAACGCCTCAGCCAAGAGTTGGTGTTCCTTCTACAAGAAAGAATAATTCTCTCACTAATGTTCAATACAACAGTACAATTCTATCACAGCTTAAAGCTGAGCTAAGGTGAATGGTCTCGGTAATGTAATGGATTAGCGCATATGCCAAGAAAGCATGAAGTGCAGTTTCGATTCCCGTCCGAGACCAAAGCATTTGCCCTGACCCAGCATACTTAACGACTTTCGCATCGCGGGCAGCGGCAAAAACAGCAGCTATCAAAAACAAAAATAAAGAATGTGGATCGCTAATATTTACGGTCTAAGTCAATGATGGTATCTCAAAGAGGTATTTCTCACGTACATATTCCTCTAGTAGCCTACGTTCCTGCTCCGACAATGATCCAAGGTGCTTAAAATGTCACCGTAAAGAAAATGACTGACTGGGTTACACAACGGGAAATTTTTCTCAACACGAACACATCGTCGGCCATGCATTTTAGTGATCGCGAAGATACTATTATAGTTAGTATATTAATGGTGTCAAGCTTGTAACAGTTCATGCTATCAAGGATCCTTATGTTCTTTGTCAACTTGAAACTGGTGTTCCCCCCTGAAACTAACTTAGCTATTCAGAAAGCCTATGCTGAGTTATTTGCACTTTACGCAACATACGGCGTTCGGATGCGGCTATACTGACTCGCCTGTTGCGCATATCATTGCCTCACTTCCACTATTGTTCGCAAATCTGCCGAGTATCTGGCATTCAAACTCTGGTGTGGTAGGTGCAGTTTCTAACCTAGTTTTTTTCATGTCTTTTGATTCAAGAGGTGAATCAAAATTACTTGCTAGTAGATACTAGACTTTTGGATGGACCAGCAGTGGGAGAAGCAGGTTTAATCTTCATGTGTTCTCAACAACTCTAATGTTCAACAACCTATTTCGTCGCTGCACTAAATTGAAATTAAATGGAAACTGCCATTACACGATTTCCTCGAAGAACGTTCGAGCAGCGGATGAGAAAAATAGAGGTAAAAACTGAGCAGAGGCCATGATTTTGCAATGTACAGCAAAGTAAAGGAAAAACGAAGTGTAGATGTCAAAAAACTCCTATTGTCCCGGTCAGCTTTCGCGACAGGCGTATGTACAGCATGCCTCACCAGCGACAAATCGCAGAGTCTTGTGGATCTGTAATGTGGCGGTAAAGCACGAGTCGCATCGACTAGAAATACGTCTGCGATAGTAAGATGGACAGCCGGGGGCTTATAGAAAATATAGGGTGCGTTTTACCGCAAAGCATGTCTAGAAACTCCTTCATCATCAAGTAACAATAGGTCAGTGACATGAACATTCCGGCATATCTCTCCCACAGCCTTGAAAGGTTTTAAAAAACACTGGAAGAGAGTGATTC
The DNA here is from genome assembly GCA_963978905.1 of Trichostrongylus colubriformis. NCBI lineage: Eukaryota > Metazoa > Nematoda > Chromadorea > Rhabditida > Trichostrongylidae > Trichostrongylus > Trichostrongylus colubriformis. The sequence continues at coordinate 27,042,605 of OZ022259.1, read as the reverse complement.
TGACCTACGGCAGGCGCTTGCATTTTGTCAGATTGCTGCAGGTACATAGGACGCTTGAATCGGGCCATTGTAATGCCGTGATTTCTGATTTACTCAAAGTGTTTTATCCATTCGGGTTCTTTAATCACAGAAATCTTTTTGATTCTTGCTCTTTCGCTCCTTCCCCCTTTCAATATTTCGCTTGTTTGCTGTTGTTTATTGTTACTTGTTACACGTTACATGGATGAATGGAATACGCCCTACATGACAACAAACGACACACGTTCGCCTGTGGCCCGTCTCCTACAGCGAGCAACTCGAAGTGATGTTTGCAGTCAGTGATGATGCGCGGGAGATCGCGAATATAGACCACAAGTCGCGCTTTCCAATCCGAGCTTCGCTACTGGTTACCTCTTCTAACCTCGAAATTCCTTCTCAAGACGAACATTTTCCACCGTCTCTCGTTCTCTCCCTACCCTTCCCGCTGCCTTTGAAATCTGAAAACAGATTCCAAGCTTCAAACCGCGGGTGTACTGAACTCGAGGCTTCAGGCTTAGAGGGTACCTTAACTCCTTATCGTGGGTTTGGCAACGTTCCATGTCGAACTATCATTCTTCAGCTTATCCACTATGCTAATGATACCATTCCCATTAACCCATTGGAGCCCGCGCATGTCCTGCGATTGGCAGCCGCGTGTGACCGCCCCGCCCGATGGACCGTCGCGACTGCAGCCGATATATGGGCTACATAAGCCGTCGTGGCCGGTTTTTTGGAAAAACTCTTTCTTTTGCAGGAAACGCGAAAGGGAGGATAAAATCGATGGACTACGCAATCTCGAACTCTATTGCAATCTCGCGCACTTTCTGCCTCTGTGTGCACCCTCTCCGATCTCCCTCATCCATTTGTAATTTGGTAGGATTGGTATAGATGCAGAACCTGGATTTCTGATCGGTCAGAGTACGCATTCAGCCTTCTCCAGTGACCCAGCACTATGGAATCTTCTGAACAACACCTGGGAGAACTCTACCATTTTCTAATCGAATCGGACGAAGGGACCGAAACAACACAGGATGAGTCCGCTGATGTATCGCTTCTTCCGATGATGAACCTGCTTACGAAACAGCTTTGAAGATGATGGAGGAATGGACAATACCTGGTCTAACACTGCTACCATCCACGACTGATGGAGTTTCACTGGAGTGTATGGACTTGCTACTCATGTGTTTAATTGCAGAGAGCCTGTGGATTTTTGCGATCTCTTTCTCAATGGAGATATGATGGATCGTCAAGAAACATATAGATACGGGAAGGCCGAAAACGAAGGAGCAATTTTCCAGAGGACGACAGAAGTCGCTATGAGAAAGTTTTGGGGGATTTGTCTTCAGATGGGACTAGTGAAGTGGCCCCGTCTCTATGATCAGTGGATCCATACACCAAGTTAATCACCTGCTAGAGTTTCGTAGGTCAATTTCTTGTAAACTTATTTGTAAAACTAGATAATCGTCACCAATTTCGAGAATTATTTTCTATGTGGGCTATATTTCTTTGAAAATACCGCAAGAACAATTCTTTTTGTGGCCCACAACGTATGCTTATCATTTAGCTCAACTCAACATCCAATACACAGAACTTGTTCAATAAATTCAGATGAAAACAGAAAAAAACCATTTGATTACTGCAGCCCCATAAGGGCTGCATGGTTCCACGGGGCCGACAAACTGTAGCCCACAAATGGGCTGCATGGTGTCCAATAGTTAAAGGCACATTCCAGGATTAGGGAAACATTGCAGCCCTTTCACATGACCCAATAGTTCCCCAAGCGGGCAGGGAGGCTGTGCACATATCGAGGCGCGATGATGAGTCATCGCAGCGCCCGGAGCTCTCGAGGCCACCTCGGCCGCACCCTGAGCTCGGCCCCGTCCATTCCAGACGTGATTGTTGGCAATGATGGCAACAAAGTAGCAAATGGGGCCTACGATTCGAGTGATAATGTAAAATAAGGAAGAGATGGTTGTTGGTTCGAAGGCTCGTTTTCGAGCGGTAATCTCGTCCAAGGCCAGATGTCAGGAGGCCTTATTTTTGCCCTTTTCGTAAGCAAATTTCGGATTTTTCTTTGTCGGCGTATTCCTCAGCATCTGTAATTTCATGGTTTAGCGCTTTGCCCCACTCATAGTAATCCTGGAATGTGCCTTCAAGTGATACTTCGATTACTGCTCCACTCAAACTTGAGAAAAATATAATATGATAAACAATTTGAACACACCCGATGTTTGACAAGGATCTCCTTTGCTCGTTGATAACTGTCTGACAAAACTTGATTAATCTCCCTGTCGATAGCCTCCGCCGTTTGGGGACTGAGATCACTCATTTTGATCAAAGCTGACGTAGACGAATCTTCAGCTGTGAAATCCCGTAGTCCCACCTGGAAATACGAGATCATGAGTTCCACCCTACTGACGAATTAAACTTTAACTGCTCATGATCCGAAGAAATTCTTAGCAATGCGATAAATGCGCTGAATGAAAATACACATATAAAAAACATTTCACCTTTTCACTCATTCCAAAGGCTTTCACCATTTGCACTGCCAGCTGCGAAGCTTTCTTCAGATCGTCAGCAGCACCAGTCGTAACCTGTAACAATCAATCGAACCAGTTTCAGACAATGATAGCTTTTTGCAAGCACGGCAAGTATCATTTCAACCCTTACCATATCGTCACCGAAAATGAGCTCCTCCGCAACACGTCCTCCCATCATAACGTCAATAGCTGCGAGTATTTGACCTTTCGTCATCTGATACTCATCTTTTTCAGGCAACATAGCTGTATGACCGAGAGACTGACCACGTGGAATGATGGTGACCTGAACATCAAATTTCACCACTCGGTTTTCTAGCAATCAAATAATTGATGTCTACCTTGTGGAGAGGAGTCGCATGCTTTGTGTACAGCGAGACTAGGGTATGCCCTGCCTCATGGAACGCGGTGTTCCTATTCGCCTCCTCATCTGGAATTCGTCCTCCAGTACGAGCTGGACCCATAAGCACTCTGAAATGGCTGTGGTTGTTGCAGGTGTAGGTACACGCGCATGGTGTAGAAATTCCTCTACTACCATATCCCATTCGGTTGGTGCTTACAGTGAACTTAGAGATCGTTGTCTACCCATGTTATGAGCTTTCCTTGGGCTATATATTAGGTTGTAAGGAAAGTTTTGGCCGGTTTTTGAAATTTCAACTTCGAGAGATCATAACTCGGCTCAGAATGCATCTTTTCTCACAGAGTGAGCACCATTAGATTCGCCACACTCTTGGCAACACTATGCATACCTACACATCTCAATTTGATAAAGGGCTGATAATTTACATTGCGCGAAATGAAAAAAAGTCGACTTCAAATCGCCACTCTTTCTGAACACACTGCTACTGAAGGAGCTGGCCAGATGTTTCGGGAAGCGGGGCATAGTTAGCGCTAGATCTGATGAACATGATAGACGAGTAAGGGCCTCACCCTGCAACTGCTTCAATTAGTGGAAGAGGATTTGTGAAAAATGCGCTTGCGCATGACTGCCGTGAGGGGTCCCGCGGCACCCATTTTTTTGGATTTTTCCAAAACAAGGCCACTTGAGGTGGTCAGCTAAGGTTGCTTGTTGAGGGCCAATACTTGTGGATATACCCTGCAAATATGGACGCTCATCGCCTTCTGCCGTTTTAGTTAAAGCGATTTGATCAGTTGAAAATTCGAGCAGCTCGTCCTCATTTCTGCACTTCTGAAACCAGAAATAATGTGTTCCATCCAGTGATACACCCCCTCCTCTTGCAGTATTCACATTTGTGGTCACCTTCGCTGGGACTCGGCTAAACAAGAACTCTTGAAGTGAAGTCATCTTAGAAGTGCCATTTTCGCAGCACTTTAAAACGTCCCTAATAAATCGAAAACCTTGTGGCATTCCAAATAAAACATATGTTCTGAAAGAGCAACTTTTTCTCTATCTAACGAGCACAGTATGTCAGCTGATTCATGTTGACGCGCTCTGATATTTAATTTTATCTTGTGAATGCGAAAAAGCGGCCAGAACTTTCCTTACAACCTAATAAAAGGGAGGTGCATGCGGTGATCACTTCTTTCTTCCTGTTTCCTAGAATGTGAACTTCCTATGGAACTTCCCGTAGACCCGCGTGGCACACACTGCACACATCGAGCCATTACATGACGCATCGGTCTACAGGAACCGGACAGAAGAAAAAGCAAGGAGCAGTGAGCAAGCACAGCCCAATTTCTTCGTTCCATTAGCAAAATGAGCTCTATGACTTCAATAAGACGATGTATTTTATCACGAGCAGAAAATTGTCTGTCAGCCACTTTGAAAATACAGTCTGGCCTGATTGACTTGGCCCAAAAAGGACAAGACATCAATGAACTTAAGAAGCAGGTCAGTAAGACAAAGGCAACGATGCTTGCCGAAATGAAAAGGGCTTAAGAAGCGATGGATAAGTATGCCGTAGCAGTCAACAACTTAGGAGTAACACTGCTCAAAAGAACGGAGGAACACTTAAACGACCACACTTCTCTTAAAAAACTCATTGCTCCAAGAAGAAATGACGGAATTGACAGAACACAATAACACGACTTTGGAAAGAACTGGAGTCACTTTCACTCCTCAAAATATTAGGTAGTCTAAAAAGTCTTTTCGTATTTTTAAATATCGCTTTTTCCCTCCAAACTGCTATCCACAAAATTTATTCTGTACATATATATGTAGTACAAGTCCACACGCATCTATAGGTATTGTTGTCTTCCATCTCCCGGATAACCCTTTACGGCAAAATAAAAATATCAAAAGTCACCTCATTTACAATTCCAATTTTTTTTCTTTGGATGGCGTTAGACAGGGAAAGGAAAAGGTGATAATCCGATGGAGCAAGATCAGGGCTATAAGGCAGCAATTTTCATCCGAGCTCGAAAATTTTTAAAAGAAAAAATTTAAAAAAATTTTTACCACTAGTGAAAAAATGACTCGCCCAAAAATTCTCGAGCTTGGATAAAAATTGCTGCCCCATCCACCTTATAGCCCTCATCTTGCTCCATCGGATTATCGCCTATTCCTTTCCTTGTCTAACGCCATTCAAAGAAAAATTTATTTATAATTTTTGTATTGAAAATGAAGTTGACCGTTGATATGTTTATTTTGCCGAAAAGGGTTATTCGGGAGATGGAAGACAATAATACCTATAGATGCGTACGTACTTGTACTACATGTGTATGTACAGAAGAAAGTCTGGAAAGCAGTTTGGAGGGAGAAAGCGGTATTTGAAAATACGAAAAAACTTTTTAGACTACCCAATATTTAAATTTGGCGGAGACCTATGAGAACCCTTTTGGCAAAGTTCCGAACGGAGCGTGGAATTGCGCAACATCGACGAAATCTACAAACTGAGTCATCTTCTTGACGCACTATAAGGAAAAGAAAAGATAGTATGTGTTCTCTAGTCTACCCATTCAAAGAGGAAATATGGATACAAACAAGCACAGGTAGACCGACTCTTAAGTAAGCCACGACAGAAACTAATAGACAGTAGACCAAGAAAAATTGTGCGAATAAATTACTTCATTTCATCACTAGTGAATCTCCACGAAGAGCACATTGATCGCACATTACTACAGAAACAACTGCTGAGAAAGTTCGCCGTGGTTTTCAAAAACAGGTCGTTCGACAGAATTCAAAACTACAAATGGAAAGAGCTTAGAACGTGATGACCGTATTGAAAATTGCGAAAGAATTTGTCAAAGCGGAGCTGAGAATTAAAAGCCAAATAGAATGGCAGATCGTTAACAGCGCAAGATTTCAAGAACGGGTTCAATAAAGAAAACAGACTACCAGTCAGCGAAAAATCAACGAAGCTAAAACCATCGCCTTGTTTCTACTGCATGAAAATGGGACATCCTGCGAAAAACTGCCCTGATTTCCCTTCACTTGAGCAACATTTTGAGATAATGAAGAGGCGTTCAGTTCTGTCGCTACTGCGGACAAAAGAACCATGCAGCAGCAAAATATCCAGAAGAAGGCTGCACAATTTGCGAGAATTGCCACTAGCATAACATCTGACTACGGATCCAAATTCTATGGAGGGAACAAATCCTTCGAGAACTGATCCTACCCAAGACGAACGTTGTTTCGTTCATCCACTCAATGGCAACAGGGAATTGTATGAAAACAACCGCGCCTTAGACACCATGCACACTCTCAGTCATGTCGTGTAAAAGCCATGCAACGAAAGGTTCCAGATGAGAAGACCCTAAAAATCTTCCTGACAGAAATCGAAAATGGTATGAAACACCGGCGCTACGTCCGAGACTTCATTCAACATATGTGGCATAATGACCCCATATGAAACCATTGGAGTAGATAACACAGATCCAGATCATCTTAAAACTGGTAAAGTCGTAATGCAAACCAGACAACAATCAGAAAGCGCCAAAGACAAATCACCAGCAGATAGAACGACCTGCGAAATTCAAAGTCAACAGTATCTGACCGCCTTGCGAGGATCACACAAACTTCACATCAACAATAAGGGCAGTACTCCGAAAATACCGTCAGTGGGAGATGATAACAGATCCCGTGTTGTCAAGAAACACGTGGGAAATAGGTAGAATCAGAAAGATGCACTACTCTAACGACGATGTCAGCAGAAACGTGGATCTTCGAATGCTAAATGGACGTACAACTCGCAAACCAGTGAACTTGCTCATCTCTTTTGAACTAAGAGACGCGATATCACCGGAACGAAAGAGTACAAGAGCATCTGCACCGAAAAAGGCACGTATACAACGAACGTCGACTCTGCAGCAAGTTCCGTTAACATTATCCACTCTTCTACCACTGTCACATTTCCGCCAAGGAGGCAAGCTCTCACCCTCGAACCGACCATCCCGTCGCCCACCCAACCGTAACCTCCCAACGCCCTCCTGTAAAAACCTCCACGCACAGAAGGTCTCCCGAAACCTACTACGAAACTACTACTGAACCACACTGTCGTGAATTTCGCTCCACTCATCGTAGATCACACCTGGCGGGCGCCCGAGTCCCGACCCGCCGGTCGAAGTTTGGAAGTGGCGCCAACTTCAGTCCGGCCGTAGTCGGTATTTGGCATCTGCTCACGCACGACCGCGGCACAGCGTCTGCATTACCGCCCGTGCTATCGTGGTCAAGGACACCGCACATGAACGTGCAGCCGAGGGATGGACACTTGCCAGTCCCTACGTGAGAAATGAGATACTGGGTTCAACCAGTGAGCCCTTAGGCTTAGTTTTGTGCGATCATTTCGTGTTTACTCCTTGTATTTACCTTCATTCATTGTTGCGATACGTAAAGCATGAACGATTACTAACTCAAATTAGCACTGGTCCACAACAAGATTGCTATGCCAAAGCACTTGGTAACTACATGTTGTGCTCCTCGTAGTACGTCATAGGTGTAGGCTGTTTCGTGGTGCGAAATATAGAGGAAGTCCTCTCCAGAGACCGACGTCTCATGTATCCCCCGTCATAACCCCGCCGGGAGGGTCCCGATGCTGCTCCTGAGGTGTGTGATATTGCGGTGTAAAAAGCGACAGTGCCGACGCAACACACACCCTCAAGAACAGTGTCAAAGGAGAAGAAAAACGACCTAGCAGCTCGGGGACGACAGCAACGACCAGCGAAGCATCCATGGAATTCGAAGAAGACGACAGCGATAAATACAATAACCCTGAGGGGGCGAGCAAGTACAGGGATTCCTCTACAGCCATATCCCGTATGACTCCTCTAAATGAATAAACAACGTTGTTTAAAATGATCATGTTATGAGCTTATCTTGTGTTGTATAAAAGGGAGGTACAGATGGTGGTCATTACTTTCATCCTTGTATCCTTGACTGTGTAAAGTCTCCAATAAACGTTCACGAAGACCCCGCATGACACACACTGGACACAACGAACAGCTACGCATTGGTGGAAAATTACCTGTCTTTAGCCTCATCCAAATGGGCCATCGTGACTTCCGGTGCTGACTCCGTAGCGGCCTTCAACGCTGCTTGATTAACCATGTTCTCTATATCAGCGCCAGTGAAGCCTGTGGAACCCTTTAAAATGTAGTCTTAACCCCATCATACTGAGAAATCCAACACCGAATACCTTTGCCAGAGTCTTAGGATCGACGAGCGGGGAATGCACAATCTTTCCTAAGTAGAAGTTGAAAATATCTATTCGACCAGCAAGATCTGGTTTTGGAACAGTAACTCGTACGTCGAAACGGCCTGGACGAAGAAGAGCCTGAAGGTTACAATAAAACATTTGTAAACGTCCACTTCACCAATTTTGAGATAGTGAAACCTTGTCCAAATCATCAACTCGATTGGTCGCCGCAATCACAATAACACCTTCATTTCTGTTGAACCCATCCATTTCACTAAAAAAGTAGTCCACGTTTATTACTCATTTAACCTATTCGTTAATTTAAAAGACGAATTCAAGACGCTCCTCACGCAAAAACCACTTTCAGCATGTTTTATTTCGAAACTGGTTTTCTACAAAGTGCACACCAACCTGAGTAACTGATTGATTGTCTGATTTGCGTATGGATGTATACTGTTCGAGACTCGCTTTGATCCGACGCTATCGATCTCATCGATAAAGATGATGCATGGTGATCTATAGCAAAACCACACTTCCACAGAAGTCATTGGGCTAGCACACGCACTAACAAGATAAAAGCAAAGCATTGCAGAAGCAAACCTCGCTTTTGCCTTATCGAATAGATCGCGCACCCTGCGAGCTCCTTGACCGACCAACACTTCGTCAAATTCAGATCCAGACGTGTGAAAAAAAGGCACCTGAAATGTGAATCCTCACGGAATGTGGGCGACCATGAATATTCCCCCCACCTGTGCTTCACCAGCAATAGCTCTCGCAAGTAGTGTTTTGCCAGTTCCTGGCGGTCCCACTAACAGCACACCTTTTGGAAGTCGACCGCCGAGACGAGAGTACTTTTCAGGATCACGGAGGTAGTCGACAATTTCTTCCACTTCTTGCTTAGCTTCATCCATCTGAATTTTCGATTTCACCCTATCTCAGGCTGCACGTGGAGCAAATTGAAATGATCTATAGTACACCAATGATGAGCAATAGTTAGCATCATGTGAAATTTCTGGAAAATCACAGCAAACGGAATGTATACGGGAAAACGTCAGCCGCAAATTTAGTTTTGTCAGAAGTATCCCCTCAACGAAAAAAAAAACGTCAGCACAAAAAGCAATTGAAAAGTTTATGGCCCAAATAGAGAAAGGTTCAACTTACTCCTCGAACATCGTCGAAGGTAACTTGAACGTCTTCTGGTTTCACTTCCTGAGTGTTAGTGAAGAAAAGTGAGCCGAACTGCCGATCGCCTATTCGAACACGAATAGCTAGAGTAAGCTTCAGCTACATAAAGAGTTTAAAATTACAATCAATGTTATGATAGATAAGGCGCGGAATAATAAATATGTAAGCAAAGGAAAAAGCGTAACCGTGCAAGTACTGCGCAATGATACACTGACGTAACACAAGGTAAACGAACCGCCCGTCAAATATCCGAGAAATATACATGCTGCCAAAAATATGTAGAAGCGAGTGAGTGTATTTGCTTTTTTTGGAGGTGAAGAGTTTTGCGATCTTGACGCAAGGAGACCTTTTACGAATCCGTCCTCAAATAAATAAATCTCACAGAATTGCACCAAGGCGCAAACACAATATGAAATAGTATGCCATAAGTTCATACACGCGGCGTGTTACATTGTTCTTCCATATCCAGCAATTACTGGCTTTCATATCACATTTTCTCAGCTCGGTTTCTGTAGCAGTCCACTTTAAACTTACGGTATAAGTTTTCTGTTGGGCTTCAGGCAATTTCTTGAGTTCAGAGTCATACTGATTCCACCCATCTACAGGATCTTCTTTGGTCTTCTTTGTTACACCAAGCATATCAGCAAAGATACTCCACCTGAAAACGAGTTAGATATTACGTTACACTAGCAAGTGCGAGTATATCAACTCACTTGGCTTTGTCACGATCAGGTTTCAATCCGACGCCACCAACTCCGGTCCGCCTAGTGCGAAATCCACGTTCTTGAATATCTGAAAAAGTCCCTAAAAGATAACTCCTTACAACTCACTAACCTATTTTATATAATCGGCTAAGTGTGTCTCTTGGCGTGCGTGTCTGTTTGATTCCGTTTTTCGCGTTAACCCTAGAGCGCAGACACTCATAGAGTTCTGGAGGTGGGACGGGGACGTTAATGGTGAACGATCCAAACTGAAAGCGGTTGATCAGATTCGATAAAGGGAGTCAAGAGGCAGATGTCACCAAACTGGTTTCGCCTTTCGCGTTGATCTCAGAGCGGCGACACTCATAGAAGTTCTGAGGAGTGGGACGGGGACTTTGAAGACAGCATTAAGGGTAATGTGGTCACGGAGAAGTCCTTAGAAGACGTCAGTCACATGGAAACTGGGGACCTAAAAAGTCAATTGGTGGCGAAATCCCGGTCGAAAAGAACGCCCCCGAGCTGTAGAAACGGCGTAACGTTTAACATCTGACGCCTGTGAAAGACATACTCCACCTCTAGGTGACGTGATTAGTGATTGGCTACGGTGAGAGCGGTCAAGGAGTTGCGGCAGGATTGAAAGTATCGCAGCGCGCTTTCCCAGTTTTAGCTTGAAGAAATGCTAAGATTTGATAGTATCGGAAGGCAAATGTCACCGTCACCAAATCCGTTTCTCTTTTACGGCTGACAGTGGAATGTTCACAATTACTGGTGCTGCGGGGTGCGGGACTTAATGGTGACTTATCGCAACGATAACCGTCTACGGTCGATAGCAGCCGTCGGAAAGTGGATAGGATAAAATCCAGTACACCGCGAACTCTACAGTACGATCGCTACAGCAAAGCGTCTGATGCTCAGTGCCAGTGGAAGATCATATTTTGTTAACGTTCAGATATCAGTTGACCATGCATCGACCAATAAACTGTCACCTAAATTCGTGATAGCAAAGCAAATGACTCGTTTTCTTATGCGATACCTGCAACAATACCGGGTGTTGACTGCTAGTCTATGTGAAATTCCAAATAGTGGTGCATGTTTACAAAAGCGGTAAACAGCGATAACTGGCATATGGATCTATCACCAGCATGCAAAAGTTAGATGCTCAGCAGGTGAGCAAATTGCTATCAATTGATGCAATCGAACACAAAACTTTCGAGCCCTGAACTATCTAAATTACCCACAGTGGCCACATCAGCCATGGTGATGAATTAATTATTATTGGATTAACATACCGCTAACCATTTACCACCTTGGCTGAAGTGGCTACTACTGCTAGTGCTAAACTAAGTGAAAATCCACGTAGTGATGGATATCTGTAGAGATATCAGTTAGGGTAGCGCAGAGTACTGCGCTCAACAAAATGTGGAACTGATCGACCATTTCCCCCATTACAAAATTCTATGGCGCTATTTACGAAGTATTGTGTGATAGCCCAACTGGTCAATTAAAACGCTGGACACAGGACAAAAAAAAGCTCCTGGCTTTTTTAAGGTTCTTATCCGCAAAGCATCGTAGTTTGATCAGAAAAAAAGGACTGCTTTCACACAGAGTTGTGACCAAAAACATTTCAACTACCCTATCCTTTCCGCACAGCACAGCCTTTACGTTGCTTCATACAGATTTTCCTCCAAGCATATTTCTTTGTTCTCGCGAGTCACACGATGGCATTTAGACGTACCCATTGTTTACCGCGATGATGCACATGGGCCAATAAACATGAATCAGTAAAAGATCTGTGGAGTTCATGTGTATATAGCTAGAATTTTCACATTGGCACCACTACTCAAATATCTAAAACGCAAAAAAAAACTGCGGAAATAGTCGACCGAATTAACTTACACATCGTTCCGGTGCTGGGAGTAATAGAGACAATGATTTTCCCATTCAGAGTTATGTGGAAACGATCGCGACGACTAGCACGGCGACACACGAGCGGTAAAGGTTGGTCTGAAAGAGGAGACAAACAGGTTAAGTAATTGACTATCGAAAACCAGAAGGGTGTTGCAAACGCAGAAGAAACTACTACTTAGGATATTTTTTATGTGATCTTTGCCAATCTCCCTGACAACTGCCGAGTACGAATTTGGGCGACATATTTGAGCAGCAGATCTCCTTATGACTGAAAAATAATAATCTTCCTATTAAAATACTTACAGCAATGAATAATGCACACTTACCACTCCGTCGGTGTGATGGACCAAGCTGAACAATTCCGAAACTACCCCACGCTCCCACCCCATTTAATAGCTGCATTCTGCAAACACGGTATAGTGAATCATGTTCTTAGTATCACTCAACTGGCCGCCATCAGACTTCGATTTTGAGGTGCCGCAATTCCCCAAGAAGATTTACGACCTTGAGATTTCGCCGCATCTTAGCTAAATCGCAGACTCGCATACCTCAAAATCGCGAAATCTTGGGATCACCAAGTCTGACGGCGGCCTGGTAACGCGAGACTGTGGATAGTAAACCTCTAATCAAGTAGTATACGTGCGTAGCTCGCGTATTACGTAATAACACCTACGTTCACACGTGCATTTGCGTACCTTTGCCAATCACCGTAACCCAATCATGTAGGTCAATCTACTCTGGAGCGCGACTTTTGGTATAGCATTCACTTCAAACTGCACTAGAATTGTTTTTTGCGCGATTTCATTGCATCAGCATGTTAGAATTGATACCGTAGTAATATTGTACAGCACCCTTGTTTTCCTGGTCGATAAGCAGACGGCTGTTGAAAGCTATGTACCGTTTTCGTGGGCCGTGCAGGTTTTCTAGTGACTGGTTGTAAGTATGGATTCGATAATATTTCCTGCATCTCCATAAACGACACAACAGAAATGAATCCGCGGGATCTTCGGGTTTTGAGCAAAACATCGGCACCCGTCATCTATGGGTGGAGGACTCATCGGTGTCAAGGTAGTTTTGGGCGGAAGGTGGAGGTGGGGCACTCATTGTTGCACTTTCGCTCCTCATTCGATGCCGTGTACATTAGTGTCCATATTTCTATCTAGTTCGTAAACTGAGGTTATACCCAGGGTCAAGCGGGCGTCGAGAAATTTCGACAAACACAACCTTCCCCCAAAAAAGGGGCCTTGAAACGACCTCCTCTTTTCTTCAGGTCCAAATATTTCTGGGTTCTAAACCCAGCCTGACAAAACGTGGTACTCATATTCCGAAACAAGAGCGTCTAAGAGAAATAAAAACCTAGCGAAAATTGAAGATTTATATTTCGAAACGAAAGCGTTTCCGACCATGGGTAATGTTCCCGAGAAAGGAGAAGTCTTAGTAGTCATGCAAGTATAGGGTAGAGATAAAGGATGGAAAAACAGGAATAGAAAAGTTAGAAACTAAATAGGAGCTATGTAATGCGCTCCACTGCGCCCCATCTGATTGCCTCGTTCGCTGTTGCGGTAGCGACGCGGTGATCAGATTGGGCGCGATCTCTGCCCCATACTAAATTTGGACATTTTTTGAATACTTGAAACTTTACTCACAACTTGTTAGACTCCACCTCCCAAAGCACTGTAAACTGTTTTCTCAATAACTTCCTTAGACCAATCTACTCGCCGCTTGGCTTTCCTAATGGTTGTGGGGTGTTTGCACATGACGAAAAATCGCGTGGCCGCCTGCGGAGAGCGGCGCGGCGAGTCCTAGTTGGATTCGGCGTGCAGGTTTTCGGAGGCAGATCAAGGTCCGCGAGCTCTATGAAAGAAATCCAAAGCTGTATGAGAATCGAACGACGTTGTATTACATGGATCTGATATAATATCGCTGAAAGCGCAATGGAGATCAGGTACGCTCACAAAAACTGAAAAAATAAGGGTATGCAGAAGGTGAACAACGTTAGTGCCAGTGTACTCCGCGTTGATTGCAAGGTGACTTCACTGCTCAAAAAAGTGAAAAAAAAAACAATGCGGGGAACCAACTAGAAGTAAACTGAACGGCAACAGTTAGAGCATGATTGACATCGATGAACTTTCCTAGATCTTCTTTATGTAATGAAGGCATGTGAGAAGGGTGCTAAAGCGTGTTAAATAGCCACGGATTCCTCGGATCAACAAAAAAAAGGAAATCCTTCTCAAGTAGAGTATTAGTAGCGGTAGCTCCACAGCAATCAAGAAAGCAGCTATTTCTTTAAAGGGCTTCAAAGGTACCAGCTCTTTGCGTCCTGAGCAGAATTCCAAACGACTCGCACTAATGGCGCCGCGAGTGTGTCGCCGCGAAGCGGTTTCTTGCCATAAGTGCACACGCTCATGGTTGCGTAGTTCTCGATATGGGTATCCAGTTGAGGAAAATTTTGAGAAATTCCGAAGTGTTTCACTTCAAATGGGCATTACATTCTTCAAATTCAACCTTATGCGTACCTTCTTGTTGTCCAGGGTCTCCGAGGTTGCCGCTTTCTAAATACTACTCCTGTGCAATATCTCCAGAAAGAATGAAGTTATTTCGAGGGAAGCCAGTCGAGGAAAATTTTTTTGTCGAGTTCGAGATCTTGCCACGAATCTATGAAAAAAATTATCCATTGTGTCTGTTACGCCTCTAGTACGCATCGTCTGCTCTCTGAAGACAGACGAGAGGGTGATTGACCTCGGCTGGTCTCGGTGCGGGATGCGCAATGCATGAGGATTTACTTCCCACTCTAAGTGAATACAAACGCTTTCCCGGTCCGCATTGTGGCTCGCTAAGGCCGCTTCCATACTTTGCGCACCGACGCCGTCGTCGGCGGCGGGGGGAGGGTTGCGGGAGTTTGATGCCGTCACCGGCGGTGATGGCTTCAAATTTACGCCGTCGCCGCCGGTGACGGCGTCGGTGCGTAAAGTATCAGATTAAGTACTTGCAATGGTGGTAGGATATGAAAGAATCCCACATCAGCTGATCCTTCGTTTTTATCCAATAGTTTCTGGAGTATTCATCCACGGTGGTCTTGTGGATGGATATGGCTTCTCACTCTTAATCGGTGAATTTCAGTGTCTCTGTACGTGGTTTCGGTGCCAGTGGACTAGCGAAAGGGTTATTGGCATTGTCCGGCTTCGTTGTAGATCGCGCCATGCATGATGTTTCAATGATGATTAAGCTAGATTAGTTTCGGGTTCGAACTCATTTAGTCAGTTTTACCACATCTCCCGCTTTAAACTTTGGGCTCTCAGCCTGTTAAACTCTGTTGATCACTCCATCCCAGCGAACCAAATACGACCCCTCTCCTGTCGAGGATTCCTCGACGGAGGCTTGACCCTGGCGCACTACCCACCTTTTAAATGCTTTGGTGCATCTCTGTATTGTGCATCAATTTCTTTCGATTCGTTTGTGATTGCGTATTCGTGTAACATGTTTATTTGCTTGTTGTTTCACATGAAGTGTTTTTGCTTCAGGACATTCAGGAAAGATTCAAAAGCTGGGTATTGCGCGGCTACTGCAGCGAGCGTCGCGGTCTGCAATTTGCGATATTCGATCGTGCGGACCGGGGGAGACGGTGGTTCGACGTGAGCCCCCCCCCCCCCCCATTTCTCAAAGGGATTATTTCTCAAAGGCAGCGTTAGGGGTAATTCGACACTTTCATCCCTCCCAATCTTTGATACTGACCGGTGGACGTTTTTACCACGAAAGCTCACACCTCAAGCACCACGTCATCCCGATCGATACGGCTTTGGTACGATGCGATAAGTATCGCTCTGCTTTCACGTTTGTTATTCTACACCTCAGTCGTTCAAGTCGACAAGTCGACCCTAGTAGGAGGCGGGGGTTATCCAAGGCGTTAGGTACATCTTACGCCGTCACTACAGCCCACGGGCGCGCTCTTCGACTGGGATTTCGCCATGAATAATCTTCTCAGGCTCCATAGTTTCTACTATGTGAGTGATTTCTTCAAAGGATTCTTCATCAACTATATTATCCTTGATGCTGCCTCTAAGTAGTATAGCTGTCATGTAATGCAATCGTTTCTTTATTCTATGTCCCTATTTTGTCTTTTTAAGGAGAAAAGTTATTGTTTTTAGATGATGATGAGATAAACAGCTACTTCGCGAAGACCTCCGTGGTACCTCACCCTTGCGTTCTTAGCAGAATTCCAAATGAACGCGGCAAGTTGCGCTGACGGCGCCGCGAGTGCGACGTCGCAAAGCGAAAATCCGACATACTAAGTGTACACACCCGTACCGTTCGGGCCGGACGGTCCGCACGATCCACACGAATCGCAAGGTATAACCCAAGCCTTTCTTGAAAGAAGTAGGGGCCTTCCTTGAACTAAAGCTTAAGCCAAAAGACTAAGCAAAAACAGCGCCAGGCGCGGTCCCTGTGGTATTCCACCAAACTCCATTAGCTCTAACTCCTCATTTTGTGTACTTACTCGAAAAGCTCGTCTTCCGTCATACTCATTTTGGGCGTTTTCATCTTGCCTCTGCGCAACATAGATGTGCATGAATTCATAATCCATCTTTTTGAGGAATTTCTTTCGATATACACCTTTAAAATACCGAAAATATGCATTTCTCCGAAAACAATGTCTGAACCGTTTCAAAACAGCCCATGAAAACTACACAAATTTTTCAGTAGCCGTCTGCTTATCCAACCATGAAGACAATGTGCATGCTGTACAATATCACTAAAGCAACATATTCAGAACGTTGATCTGAGTTTGTTACGTCGCACGGGAAGAAGAGAGCCTATAGGATCAACTGAAACGCGGTGAAACAAATGAATGGGAGAACTCCCAAGTTTTAAAACAGTAGACGGAGCCCTTAAAGTTGGTTGTTCACAAATACATATAATTATCTATCCTGTCTACAGCACAGAGCAGTCAGGGCTCTTGTAAAGCTGCAGTACTCTTTTTTCCAAATTCAAAACCATTAAAACCTCATATTCACTTTATTGTAGAGGAGGGCTGCACGATCTATGCTGCTGTAAGTCATACATAAAAGGGGACGTAAATAGAAGTGAAACCGCACACCATCGTTAGATTATGTTCGATGGGTGACCGCGGATATATGTACAGTAGCGCTCAAAAGTTTTCGGCCAAACACTTTTTGTCATAACTTTTTTTCTACTTGACCAAATTTGACAAAAGTTTAATATGTGATGCCTGAACCTATTGTCAACATTTCCTTCCACTCGAGCGCCGCTTGACTCTTTTCATGGTTTTTTACAAGAATTTACTACAAGACAACCCAAAAAAAGAAAAAGGCTTAGTCAAGAAGAACGGCTTTCTTTACAAAAACAAAACGAGCAAGCCTCAGAGAATATCAATATTTTGTAGAAAGACCACGACTCCTGATGACAGCGGCACAGCGGGACGGCATAGGGATGGCACTCCAAAAACAAAAAATTTCATATAACCACGTAACTTACATTATTAAGCGCCAAAATAGTATATTAAGTATGCAGTGTCTCCAAGTACAACATACTAAAATTTCTCTCAGATCGGTCCAGCCGCAAAAAAGTTACAAGTGAAAAACCCAAGTGAAAGACCAAAGACTTTTGAGCGCTACTGTACGTCCTTTATAATTCCGAAAATAAAAAGCTATCTTTTTATTTTAGCGTTCACTTCGAATGTCTTCAAGAACACTTACATTGAAACTTTTCCTAATTTTCGCCAGCTTTATGTTGAAATAACACTTCCAAGATAATCTTCCAAGATCTTCCAAGATCTTAGATAGACAAGACGTTATAAGGAAGGAGGGCATTTTGGTCAATGCATCGATATTCAGATGCCAGCTAACCAGAACAATGCATGAGGGGAGGATAACAAGAAATGTTTGTAGATCAGGGGGTTTAGATTCCTCCAGACCCCTGGAACTGAAGGATCTCAAGCGTGGTTACTCACCTCCGTCTGCTATCCCTGTAGCATCCTTTGGACAAATCGCTCATCTGAACGGAGATAATAAAAGTCATTATCAGTTCTGGTCATCCACTATTGATGTCCCCCCTACCACCCCCCCCCCCCCCATTAATTCAGAAAAATAGGATTCTTGGACGAGCGATTTTTGGACGCGAGTTGTGAATTTCCGGTTGAACACAAACACGCACACCAGACACTTAGCCGCTTATGAATAGCAAGGCTCTACAGTGCTCGCCGACCGTGATTGCATACTTAGCGACTATAGTGACCTAAAACCTACTTCATCAGCGCGACGATGCCCTTCAGCACAAGAATGGATGCGAATATGCAAATTCCCCCTGATTACAAGTAAATTAGGGAGAACAAGTCGCGGTACCTATGTAATACAAATGCAGATAAGAAGTTGCAAATGACTGCGAGTGGATGTAGGACAGAAGTAGGTCTTCGCTATGGGAAGACCTCGAGTGAGTGAACCATTTTTAAATGGAAATCTTCATTATCTTACGATTTGAACCACCCGGGACATTCCTTTGGTTCACTCACACCTCCTGCCTCGAAATCCTTCCTTGCAGCTTCAGTAAAAAACAAAGAAACAACATGCTCCTTGAGGCTAGGTTACATGGCACCGTTCTCTGTAACGAAAACTTCGTGCGAAGGATATTATAAAGTGAGACATCGCAAAATGAGTGCCTTCAGTAAGGACCTTGTTCGCAGATAAAACAAAATATTTGTAATGAGGGGGAGTCCACGTTTTACGTCTATACCAGCGCAAACGACATCTTCGCACCAAGGCATTTGTTTTAACATATTGTAGCCACCAGCCGCACGCGTAAGCCGTCGGCGAGCGCTTAGTGTAATATTAGTTTGTGGGCAGTTCTTTCGTTCAAATAAAAATTTTCGATAATGAAGATGACATTGACCTTTGATATAATTATTTCGCCGAAAAAGGTTATCTAGGAGATGAAAGACTATAATACCTATAGATGCGTGTGAACTTGTATTACATGTATATGTACAGAAGAAATTGCTGGAAAGCAGTTTGGAGGGAGAAAAGCACATTTTCAAAAAACGAAAGAACTTTTTTCACAACCTAATACGTCACTACTATATACATATAATTGGCTCTTCTGTCTATCTGTCTGTCTGTCTATCTGTCTATCTGTCCATTTGTCTATATGCATGTCTTTATCTGTTGTATGTCTATCTGTCCATCTGTCTATCTGCATGTCTCTATCTGTTGTCTGTCTATCTGTTGTCTCTATCTGTCCATCTGTCTGTCTGTCTGTCTGGCTGTCTGTCTGTCTGTTTGTCTGTTTGTCTGTTTGTCTGTTTGCCTGTTTGTCTGTTTGTCTGTCTGCCTGTCTGCCTATCTGCCTGTTCTGTCTGTTTGTCTGTCTGTCTGTCTGTCCATCCGTCACGAAATTCAGAACTATCGGAGGCGCAAATTATGAAAGTCGGGTCAAGTATGGGGTAGGTAGAGCATGAGCGAAGAAATAGAGGCGCACATAGACAATGTTACGCCCCACTCGTAGTGCGCAGAGGTTCGCATAATTTTGGCGCACTGTTGGCGGGCGTGCGCGGAAAATTTGACAATCAACTGAAAGTAAGCTATTTCAGTTTCAAAGTGGCCCAGACACGGGGAGGAGTTGGGATAAGGTCGGTAGCACGATTCTGCGAAGCCTAAGTGTGGTGGGTAAAGCGTTCAAATAAGATAAGCTTGGCTTGAAACAAAATTTTGCAATTCGGTGCAAACATTGCTAGGAGCTCCGTTGAAGGCGGGATGGATGGTCTATGAGCCAAAAGACGCACATACTACGTCCCGCCACAATGGGCGGGGCTCACAAATATTGAGTGCTAGAATCAAAAATTTTTGATTCACTCCTGAAACGGCCCAAAAATCGGGAAATAATGGGGGATGGTTAGGCCGCTTTCATACTTTGCGCACCGACGCCGTCACGCGCGTGACGGCGTCAAACTCACGCAACCATTTGCCCGCCGCAGGAGACGGCGTCCATAGATAATGCGGACCCAATCACACTACAGTATGGTGATTGTGGCCGATTCGAATCTTGGCGCTATGCCAAGACACGAAGCGGCCACGATCACCTTATTGGCATAGCGCCAAGATTCGAATCGGCCACAATCACCATACTGTAGTATGATTGGGTCCGCATTATCTATGGACGCCGTCTCCTGCGGCGGGCAAATGGTTGCGTGACGGCGTCGGTGCGCAAAGTATGAAAGCGGCCTTAACGACGAACTTTCAAGAAGAACCCGCCACAGTGGGCACAGCGTGCTCCAAATGGGTGGTACTGCAATGAATATTTGTTCTTTGGTTACCCTACAGCTTTGAGATAAGCTGAAATTCAACTCTAAAGGGACCGGAAGGGGTCCGAAACCATAGGATGATGCAAAGAAATGAGCATTTTGTAACGAACACTCAAGGTTAGAAGCGATAATCGGTGGAAAAACTAGGATTCAAAAGCGCGGCGCTGTGGTGTGTATTCGCATCACATTCGCACCAACACACTGACTTTCCGATTGTTCGCTGTAGAGATGTCCTTAGTTGTCTCGTAGAGTGTACCTCATTCATTTGTGATGATATGAAATAAGTGAAGCAACACACAGCAACAATCAAGTGAAACAGTGAAGAATAAGCGAAAGAGTAGGAAAAAAATGTGATTACAAAACCCTAATTAGTTCACTTTCGATGTCTTGGCAAGGTGCCGTGTGTGCATTGCGGCCACCGTTCTCCCATACCGTAAACCAAATTTGCCCCGCTCTTGGACAAGATTATAAGTTTCCGACGCGGCGCTTGATTACAGTACCCTGTCGTCGGATTAAGTGCAATCGCGCACGCACACAGATGCTGTGTTACAGTGCACCAAAAATGACTAGTTGGTTTCCCCGTCATCTCTATTGTGCTCGAACAAAGAACCCAAAGACTATTTTAATTGAAACGAATAGGATGCGCGGGAAAACTTGATTATGCTCCTGTGGTAAGTGTGTCGTTCGGATTGATGTAAGACCGTGACATCGTTTTTGGCAACAAGAGCTGCTCAAAACTGGGAGACGGGCCTTTGGCTCGTCCGGGCTGGCACGCGACGATTTGCGCGGCAAACTGCGCGACGCCACGTCCGACCTCGTCTTCTTTGACTGGAGCGCGAATTCGCAATCGTGCTGATTTAGATCAAGATACTTAGGGGTTTTGTTAAGAAAAGGGCTTTCTCTGCCTCCTAATCCGGTTTCTTTCTTTTCCGTCGCTAAAGTGACAAACAGATTTCATGAACTCAAGTGAACTTGTATGTAATGAGATAAAACAATTAGGGAAGAAGCGGATTTTATCTCATCGCCACCAAACTTTTCAGAAAACGATGCTCTCAAAAAGAATAGTAAGTGATCTGGGTGGTAATATGAGGGTAGTAAGTAAACAGAAGTATTAGACAAGAAAAGCTTATTTTATAACCGCTAATGAAAGGAAGGAAAAGCCTGTGTCCAGTAGAATTTCTGACTACCTCGGCCTTTATCCGTTCCTTTACGTGTTCTTACGTGTTCGCGCCCCAATCAACGACGCCGCGCACTTCGCCGCACAAGTTGCCGCGTGTCAGCTCGGAAGAGCCAAACGCCACAACCCCTAAAAACTCCATTGCGTTCAGCGACATTACTGCGCACATGAGTTGTCATTTTGTACGAATTTGTGGTGACGGTAAGTTCCGCAAAAGGGTCTTATCGGTACCACTTCACAGTGACAAGCTGTCGCTCTTTTATCTGAGTTTTACAGTAGAATTACCAATCACTTTGCGGTACCTCTCATGCTCGTGGCTTGCTCCCCATTCGGTGCTATGTGAGTTAGGGGGGGCCAGCGTACTGAGCTCTGCGTCTCTACGCTACGGTAAGAGCGCAGAGAAGTCATAGCGCTAGCCGAATCGGGTTCGAATACTGCATAGAAACGACTCTGATGGAGCGAATTCGTGCTTTTTTTTCGTCCTATGTTAGCCTAAGCCTAGGGGAAGGAGATTCCCTTTCCTAGGCTTAGGCGAATACGCCTAAAAGGTTGGTTAGTATAGTTCGAGCGAATTTTTCGTATGATACTAATGGAAGAATAATTCGATCGTTTTCTCAATTAGTTAGCTGTATCTAGGCATAAAATGACCTTGAGAGTGCTTACAAGCAGAAGTTGGGCGCGACTTATGCTTTTGTCGAGTGGCCCCCCCTAGCTCACATAGCACCCCCCATTCACATGAAATATTCCAAACTGTGGGGTGGTTATATAAAGCCGTCATCTTTATATTTTATGTGCTTTTAGCTCATCATAAGTGAGAACTCTAACTCTGAAACTTACTGATTTTGCTTATGAAATGAGTGTGCTGGTGCTGAACTTTCACCTACGTTTTCTAAGCCTCCAATTTGAGTATAGTAGGACCCCGATCACGCCCTATTGCAATCTCAATGTTTCTTGGCTTGATCACGATTTGCTTCCTGTCTTAGCTAGATTCACAAGTATCAGTGAATCTGCCATGCTACTCATCACTTAGGACGGTGTATGATGAGCTTGTTGCACATTGGTGTGAAGGGATCCGGCACTGAATGGCATCATTACATAAGTTAATGGAAAAACAAGTTGAGTAATTGTTCAAAGTCTGTGTTGATCAGGAAAGGGAAATGCGTCATCATCCTCAAAGAGTCACACTGGTTACACCAAAGGCTATCTCAGAAATTACCATTTTTACCGCAAGCGCGGAGACTGGAGCAATCCACGTGAGATCCTTATTAGTGTTAAGTGTCCTCTCATGTGCTCTAGGCACGAGTTTCTGAAAACTTCCAGGGAGTTTCAAGGGTATATCACAGAGACCATTCTGCAACCAAATTAATAGGGAGCTTCTATCATCAAGCATGGGGTATAAAATTTTACACTGTTTTCCTTTAAAATTTTTTGCTCATCTGATATTTTACACCAGTCAGCAACTGAAGAATATGATCAAGTACATGAAGTGAAGTATGAAGGACCATGCACATGTTCGGGGCAAAAAAGTCCTCGCCAAGTTGTGAGTAACGAACGAGACCAACATTCATTCATTCATTCATTATTCAAGTTTTTCAGCTGCCCCATAACGCCATGTACGCTAAAGTTAGGCGAAAGCTGTGTGAAAAGTCTTCTTTGAAACACTAGTCTCTGGGTTCTTTGTCAGAGCACAATTAAGGCTTAAGGTGACGCGGAAATCAACCATTCAATTTTGGTGTACTGTAACGCAGCATATGTGTGCGTGCGCGATTGCACTTAATCTGACGACAGGATACTGTAATCAAGCGCCGCGTCGGAAACGTATAATCTTGTTCCTACCGGTGTCTGTAAGCATGGGTCCGAAGTTAAGAAAAGACATCAACCTAATGTAGTGATAAAGGGAAGGTGAGTGATCCGATTTCAGCAGGAAGCCGGTTCCAAGGAAAATAAGTGTCACTCCTTTTGTTCTGACAAGGGAAGGTATTTTACTTCCCATGGAACTTTGAAATGAGACCGGGGGGATCGATAAAGCTTCGAACGCTGATTATAACTGTGAAAACCGAAATTGTCAAGTGGCATCCTGAATCGAGTTACGAGGGTTCAAAATTCCAGGTCCAACTTCGGAAAATTGGGGGTGGCCAGGGGTAAAGTGATAGTTTTTGAAATTTCTTCGACAAAAATTCCTGCAACCTGAACAGGATAACCTGCACATACCTGTCACACTTGCCCATCACACTAAACGCACATAACAAGCGCCAAATAAGGGTTTGCTGGGCAAGGGTCAACGACTGCTCCTTTGTTAAATGGGTTGCCAGCCCATCAATTTTTCCGAGGTTTGGTCAAATTCTCGAATTGGCTGAAAACTTGTCCCATGGGGTAATTTGATCCCCTGAACATGAAAATCACACTGGTTTTGCGTGAAAACGTATGGCTCGCACGCTATGGGCTCCCAAACATACCATGAAATAATATTACTCTTTGTTTCAAAAAAACCTTCATAACTTCATTCAAGTAATTGTTTGACAGATTCTAAATACAGATTTGAGATCAGCATTTGAAAGTGCGCACAGTGGTATGTGTCTCATTGCAAATGGCCATTTCGACAAACCGTCTGATGGCAAAGTGCCTCGCCAGTGAGGTGTCACAGGCAAATTTTGACCCCTCGTAACTCGCTTCAGGATGCCATTTGACAATTTTGATTCTCACAGTTATAATCAGCGTTCGAAGCTCTATCGATCCCCCCGGGTCTCATTTCAAAGTTTCATGGGAAGTAAAATACCTTTCCTTGTGAGACAACACAACTAGTTACATATGAGTGATGATATACAGTAGCGCTCAAAAATCTTCGGCCAAAACTTTTTTGTCATAACTTTTTTTCTACTTGACCGGATTCAACAATATTTTAATACGATGTGCCTGAACCTATTGCCAACATTTCCTTCTACTTGAGTGCCGCTTCACACTTTTCATGGTTTTTTACAAGAATTTACTACAAGACCACCCAAAAAAAGTAGAAGGTTGGTCACGAAAAACGGCTTTCTTTGCAAAAACAAAACGACCAAGCCTCAGAGAACATTAATATTCTGTAGAAAGACCATGACTTTTGATGACAGCGGCACAGCGGGACGGCATAGCGATGGCACTTCAAAAACAAAAAATTTCATATAACCACGTAACTTACACCATTAAGCGCCAAAATAGTATATTAAGTATACAGTGTCTCCGAGTACAACATACTAAAATTTCCCTCAGATTGGAGCAGTTGCAAAAAAGTTACAAGTGAAAAACCCAAGTGAAAGACCATTTCGCCGAAGACTTTTGAGCGCTGCTGTATATACACATAACAATATATATCACTAAACAAGTGATATATGAATTGTATCGACTTTGCAAAGGGGTTAATAGGCTATGGTAAGCAGGTAGTTATTGGAGCTCTTGAAGAAAACCCGTCGTCACAGGGCGGGTATTCATTCCAACACATGCGAAAGGCTCGCCGTCTACGCGGCGAGCCGAGAGCAGGGTCAAGCCTCCGTTGAGGAATCCTCAACAGGGGGGGTCGTATTTGGTCCGCTAGGAGGGGGGGGGTCGTAATTGTTGAGGTTAGCAGTGATGAACAGAATTTCTCAGGCTGAGGGTCTAAAGTGTAAGGGAAAAATGATAAAACTGACTAATTGGGTTCGAACCCAAACTAGATTAACTTAATCATCATGGAAGATTATGCATGGCGCGATCCGCAACGAAACCGGTGAACGCCAATAGCCCTTTTGTTGGCCCGCTGACACCGAAACCACGTACAGAGACACCTCCGAAATTCACCGATTAACCGTGGAAAGCGATATCTATAAACGGGTACCACCGTGAATGGACAGTCCAGAAACAATGGGATGAAAACGAAAAATTAGCTGATATGGACTTCTTCCATATTTTACTACGATCGCAAGTACGTAATCTAGTGTTGGCGGCCACTATGCGGGCCGGAGAAACGTTTGTATATTGAGAATGTGGATGAAATCCTCATGCATGGCGCATCCCACAGAGAAGCTGACCGACGCTTCTCGCCTTCCCACTAGGCCTCCGAGAGCGAAGGATGCATACTGGAAAAATTTCAGTAACAATGAATCGATTTTTGGGAAGATTCGTGGGGAAGATCTCGTAAATTCGACGAAAAAAAGGTCCCCTCAACTAGCTTTTCCGAATTTTTCTTGCTTCGTTTCAGAGGTGTGGCATAGCTCAGGTAGTCATTCGAAAGCAAAAACCTCGCAGACTCTGCTTCACCCAAACGAACTCATATAGTTAAGTTTGAAGGAAGTTATGGTCATTTGAAGTAAAACACTCCGAAATTCCCCTCAACTGGCCCTCAACTGGCTTCCCTCAAAATAACTTGCTTCCTTTCAGAGGTATGGCATAGCTCAGGTAGTCATTCGAAAGCAAAAACCTCGCAGACTCTGCTTCACCCAAACGAACTCATGTAGTTAAGTTTGAAGGAAGTTATGGTCATTTGAAGTGAAACACTCCAAAATTCCCCTCAACTAACCCTCAACTGGAAACCCATATCGAGAACTAAGCAACCATAAGGGAAAGCAAGTAGTCAATAGATAGGTCTAAGGAAGTTATTGGGAAAACAGGTCACAGCTGCTTGAAAGATGGGCTTTAGGTAAAGTTTGAAGTGTTTTAATAATGTCGGAATTTAGTATGGGGTGATAATAAGATAACGCGCTCCAACTCGACCGCTTCGCACGTCGCCCGAAACGGGCGGTCGCCCGTCGCCTGAAACGAAACTTCAAAGGTAACAGTCTTTTGTTTTTGTTTTTTTGATCGAGAGCCCCTTCTGGATCATTTCTAGACTTGTCCAGTTCTCGTGCCTTCATTATTACTGATTCAGTTTTTATTCAATCACAGCCCATTGATGGACATGAGTCAATGTGTGTCCATAATATAATAGTTTGTAGAAAGGGGGGGGGGTCGTATTGGGGGCTCCTTTTTGGGGGGGTCGTATTTTTTGAAAATTTCCCTCAACTGGACGCTTGACCCTGGCCGAGAGTCGCTTCCCCTATGAGGCCGGCAAAGCTGGCCCGTTTCCAGGCGACTGGTATGTGTCTTATTTCATACCAGTTGGCTGGCGCACACTATTGTGCGCGAAACACTATGTGCGCCAGTAGATCGTTCGAAATTGCTTTTTTCATGAGGACAGAGTATTTCAGTGCACGCCCCGCCCACCATGGGCGGAGCTTAACTTGGTCCACGTGTGGTCTTCAATTCTTGTCCAATGACTTACCCATCCCAAACTTGTTGCCATCTCCACAGGTTGTTTTTTATGTAACGTACAAGCCCCGTGCACTACCACAAATGCTCCGCACACTGTTGAGCCTTTTTCATGACTTCTGATCTTAAGCTACCTTTCCCCACGTTTGGGACACATTCGAACCCAATTAACATGAAAAAGGGTACGCCCCGCCCACCGTAGGCGGAGCTAAACTTGGTACACGTGTGGTCTTCACTTCTTGTCCCATGCCTTACCAATACCACACTTGTTCCCATCTTCACAGTTCGTTTTTCATATAACCAGCCGAGCTTCGCGATCTACATCGCGTTACGGGGTACCGGTGCGAAGCGGGCTGTGGGCAAAATGATATAAAAGAAATTTCACAGTAATGTGGTTTGACGGCAGTCAATAGATTTTACATTTGTGCTGAGGGGTAGTCTATTAAGAGCCTTCACTACAAAGGCTCATCATAGCAATACAGTAGGTAACGATATGCATGCAATAAGCTCTATAGAATGTAAGCCTCTGCAACTGTGTCCATCCACTGGTGTGGTCCATCACTTTACCCGGTCCTTCGTACGAAAACCGACAATTACGACCCAAGGCACATGGTGCTGCAGTTTTTCAACTTCTGCGACTGTAATCATTTAATGGGACCCCATTGCCTGTTTTCAGCTCTTTGCTTAGAGATCAATAATTTCGATCGATGTCGACCAATAGGACTTCATTGAAGTTCCGCAAAAGCGTCATCATTGGTGTGGCGCCCTAATCATTTTCCAGAATTTCATCTTCTATGAGGGTACTCACTCAGCGGTATGGTGGATAAGCAGTTTCCAGCCATCCGCACAAAAACCGATATTTTCAACCAATATCCTGATGACCCCGTCTACCGTGATCAGTTGACATTATTTTTGTTACTCTGGCAGCTTCAAGTTACTTCAGCTTTCTCCGGCGCTGTAGACTGCTCTGGAGCAGTGTTACATTTTTTATGAGTGAGCACAATATTGATTGCACGTTCCTCCCATTGTAGGCGGGCCTCCACCTACCTCAGTAACGTGCAATACTACCTAGACATCGCTGATCTCCATCGATTTTTTCGCAGTATCTGGGCTGCTCCTGAGGCAACTTATAAACGCTCGTAGTAAACACCACCTACGTGGAGCGTGCTCCGCGAACTGGAGGCGGGTATTCTTCATCAGATACATACAACGTTAACTCATTCTGGCCTACCTTTTCCCGACTCTTAGGCTTTTTTTGGAAGGAGTTACAGCAAATTATAGAATTTTGCATCTAAACACCGAACACTTTGACGCACGCCCCGCCCACAGTGGGGGAATCTGACATGATCCATATGCTACCTGTTCATCTCTTAGTTAGCAAAACTCACCCAAGCCTAACTTGACCTGACTTCTCCGCTTGTGCTTCAGGTAGTTCTAAGTTTCGGGTGCGCAGACAGACAACATGACAGACACACCAAACTCCTGGTTTATATATAGGTTATGATTCTTCATCTGCTACATACACCCTTCACTCATTTTGGCCCACCTTATCCTGACTCCTGGGCTTTTTTGGAACGAATTACGGAAATTGGCATCCAAACACCAAACATTTTAACGCAGGCCCCGTCCACAGTGTCCACGGTGGGCGGAGTCTGACATGGTCCAGTAAAGTAGTGTGGAGTAAAGACCCCTCCTGCACAAAAACCAACATTTTCAATCAATATCGGTCGGTGATGCACGATGTTGAAGAATTTTACCTTCTATGAGGGCTCTCACTCAGTAATATGGTCCATAAACCGTAGCCTTTTGCACAAAAACCGATATTTTCAATCAATATCGGTCGGTGATGCATGATGTTGTAGAATTTTAACTTCTAGGAGGACTCTCACTCAGTAATATGGTCCATTAGCCGTTTCCAGCCTTCTGCACAAAAACCGATATTTTCCATCAATATCGAACGGTGCTGCATGATGTTGTAGAATTTTAACTTCTATGAGGGCTCTCACTCGGTAATATGGTCCATAAGCCGTTTTTAGCCTTTTGCACAAAAACCGATATTTTCAATCAATATCGATCGGAGATGCATGATGTTGTAGTACTTTAACTTCTATGAGGACACTCACTCAGTAGTATGGTCCATGAACCGTTTCCAGCTTTCTCCACAAAAACCGATGTTTTCAATCAGTATCGATCGATTCAGCCAATATCGACAAAATCGACGTGCGCTCTGTACATCCCATACCATGCCCCACCCAACCCACACTTGAGCCGACCTTTCCCGCTTATTTCCGAGGGTATCTCGAGGGTCGAGTACCTCAAACTTGGGTAGTTAAACCCAAGGGCGGTCACACAGACAGACATCATTACAAACACACCAAACTCCTGGTTTATATATAGGGTATGATACCTAATTTCGCGACAGACGGACAAAGGGACGGACGGAGGGACGTACAGACAGACGAAGCGTTTTATATATAGTAGCGATGGTCACTTTGACTTGGTGGTTCCCTTGTAAGTGTAACATTAGTATAACATGACTCAGTGGCAGCGTATGATAGGGCGATTAGGTGCCAGTACAAGGAAACGTTCAGAAGTTCAAGAAAAGCGTTCACTGACGATGAAACACAAAATGCACATGAGCTGGTGCCTACAGATCCGGGACACCACCCGCTTACGCGACGAGCCGATTTTCGCGCGTGTTGGAATGAATACCACCCCACTGACAACGGATCTTCTTTAACTGCTCTAATTACTACTTGCCCACAGTCCCTTCCCTTATGAGGCAGGTGGAGCCGACCTGGTTCCAGTCAGAATGGCCGGCGTCACCCGGCCAGTCCGGTTATATCATATGTCATTCACACTTTCTCGCAATCTCCAGCCTCACCGTATATGCCATTTGGTGTCCTATTAGCGCAACTGATTGTAACGTGAGCCAACGCTTCTTACACAACGTAGAATCTCAGGTGGGTCTACTTCTGATTATTGGATTACCCGGGAAAGTTTTCGAAACGAAGAAGCACTAGGAGCGAGGAAGCACTGTTCGACCTTTCTAATTAAAAGCTCCGACCATCTACAGGCTTTACATTGGACGAAACGGTTGGAAAGTACGGCCACTTGAAAAAGGTATCATCTGCAAAAGCCCACGTGACACAGATCCAACTCCGGATTTTCAGCGATTAATGGGTACGCTGATGTCCCTCTCACGCCCATGATCACCCCAACCGAGGTGATAAAGTGACACGACGGTGGCGTGGGTTGCTCGTGGCAGTACAGGTGTCTCTTACGAACTGATCAACGAATAGAATACTGAATCTTACAGACAGAAGGCATGCCATTAACAACAGCTAGGACACGAAGGGTGTATATCGCTAGGACAGAACCGTCGCGTGCCGAACACGGCCACGCGACGTTTCTGTCCTAGCGATATACACCCGGACACGAACACCCGTTGAGCAAGCCTGAATACCTCAGCTACCCTTCCCGAACAATTCACGAAAATAGCAACGCCCCTGCAATACTCTTCACGAAAGGATATTTTTTATGTATATGTATATAACATTATAATTACAACAAAACAGATTTTATAATCACCTGGGAAACAGTACGCTTCACGTTATATCGTGACAACAATAAATCCTTAAGCAATCAAATGCATACGATACGCCTTCACAGGAGGGAAAAAATGAACATGCGAGTTCAGTTGCTGTTAAAGCAGTTCCGGAATAGTATACGAAGTGTTTTACATCATATTATAACAACAAATTATCTACTACGATGTAAAAGATTACGGATAAGGGCTCGAACAGACACCGGCTACAGCATTTCAGCGGATATACAGCAGATAGAAGAGGTCGAATTCTGAGGATCTACTTTTCAGACACAACGACAACATTAAGACAATGGAACGCTCGTGAGTTCGTGTGTTTTGCAGTCGGTACTTACATGTTTCGTCTTTGATGAAAAATTCACTACAGCACAGATCAACTCCTAGAGATCCTAGAAAACTTACTCTAATTCTATTGATGACATAACAATGATTACACATTTCCTGATTGAAAACAAAAATTATCGAGGCCGTTGTATAAGCTCTCGCCCAGTGTGAAGTTGCCCAAAGCGATCATATTGGGCTCGCTCAGACTCTGTTAGTGAGCATACAATCAAGGGAGATACATCCACTCCCTCAATGTCAGAAGCATCATCGGAATCTATGGATGGCATCTCCTGGCGCTTTCCCTAAATTACATAAAATAAGAGTCAATATTAACATTAGAGTAAAGCAGTGTGCACGAAGCAGAATAGTTCATTGAAGGCTATTCATCCACTAATACTAGGAAGAAAAGCATTTGACCTAATTTGCGCCACCCACCTCGAAATATAACCGTTCCTCCTTTGCGAGGCGTAAATGTCTTTTCGCTACTAAATTCTCCAGTCGTTCTATGCTGCAGCATTCAGAAGGCGTTTGGTGTTTCGTTAACTCAGCAACTTCCCTTTGCGAAAGCTTCCGCCACCGTGGAACCTCGATATCCTAAACCAACACTTCCAAAAGCAACCATCATAAGTGACTGAAAACAGCCGGGCTGGTTACAAATAGGAACTCACGGAATACTTCGGCATCTCCAATTTAACTTTATAGTAAGAGTCCAGACTTTCTTGTGAGTCAGAATCCGACTCCACTCCAAGCAAACGCCTTGCTCGTCGCCGTTGCTGAAATGTTTCATTATTTAGCCCGACCCACACACAACAAAAAAAAAAGCTAGGAAACATCGCTCCAAGAAAAAAACACCTTGAAAAATTCCGGACTTGATAGCTGTCTCTTTTGATCACTTCTTACACTCACCTTCTCTTACCGATCTAGCACTTCTAATAGGGAAAAGGTTTCAACTTCCCATAAAACTTTGAATTGAGACCCGGATGGATGGATAGAGCTTTGAATACAGTATTCATCTGAGTCTCAATTCAAAGTTCTATGGGAAGTTGAAACCGGGTCTGTTTCAAGTGTTGCGGTGATTAGTGCCGGGTCAGGTCACCCATGAGTGGGTTTACTTCACGAGACGGTTGATTTACTACTAATTTCAAGATCTTAGCTGCGTAGCTAGGCTACTTATGGTTAAGATAAAGATCGAAGAATAAAGACACATATTTGTGAAGTAAATATGTAGTAAAACTGAATATTTGCCACTAAATAATTGAGTTGAGCATGGTCCATTATGCAATTTCTGACTGAAAGAAGATACGGTCTATGATCGTGGACGCTAATTACTGTCACAGTCAATAATACAATGTTTTAGCCTCACAAAAATGTTAATTTGTCGTTTCTTTAGGGAATTACCCTCCACACAACAGTGGTGACCTGACCTCTAGAAACACCGGTTGGAACTTGCACGCCCCCGTGAACACTGATTGACAATGATTATAACTGTGAAAACCAAAACTACAAAATGTCAGTATGAAGTGAGTTAGGAGGGATCAAAGTTTGCGTGTAATGCCTCAATGGCGAGGCGCTTTGCCATCAGCACAACTGGCGTCGAATTATCAACGACCGCAACACTACTGCTCCCGCCCCCACCTGGTTAATTTGTCTAGCTGTCCGACTGCGGATTGACTCATTTGAAAAAGATATCGTCCGAGGTTGCTGTTTTGATATGTTTCAAAAGCAGCATTGGAGGAAATTTTACCGAAAAAATGAAAGAAGTAGTGGATATGAAAGTCGAGGTGCTCAGTATAACGACTGAAAAAAACGGTAGGAAATGGCCGAAGACCCGAGGAATAGGACCCCCTTCTCACCGCTGATTCTCAACGCGGATGACTTTTCCGTCAAAGGGAGAGTAGTCCGAGCGAAATATCCATTGTCATGTTACCAATAAACACAAGGGAATGTTTAGAAAAGATAGCATCTATTTTCTTGGGTGAGCTTCAACCTAAAACTGCAGAAGCGCACCGCAGTACCTTCGATCCTGCCGCATACCCTTGGCTGCTCCCATCAGCCAACTAGGAATCACCTCGTCTGGAGGCGGCGTCTCTCATAGGCGTCAGGTGTTATCCGTTGCGCCGTTTCTACAGCTCGGAGGCGCGCTTTTTCACCGGGATTTTGCCACAGATAGCTTTTTTAGATCTGTAGTTTCCATGTAAATTACTTCTTTCAAAGATCTCAATAGCCACATAACACTAATGCTGTCTTTTTTAATTTTTGATAACTGCTGTTTATCGCCGCAGCTCGCGATGCGAAAGTTACTACAAGGATGCTGAGTTATGGGCAAAAGCTTCTCTGTAGTTTCCATGTAAATTACTTCTTTCAAAGATCTCAATAGCCACATAACACTAATGCTGTCTTTTTTAATTTTTGATAACTGCTGTTTATCGCCGCAGCTCGCGATGCGAAAGTTACTACAAGGATGCTGAGTTATGGGCAAAAGCTTCGGTGCCGGACGGGACTCGAACCCGCACTTCATCCTTTCCGGGGATATGTGCTAATCCATTACACTACCGACACCACCTTCACCTTAACTCAGCTTTCTGAATGGTATATTTACCATAGCTTATCAGCACTCACACGTATAACGTGTTGAGCCGGTTGGCCAATATCGGCATCGAACCGTGAAGCTGAAAGCTTTAGTAATGATTTTGATATTTTTAATTTTTGATAACTGCTGTTTATCGCCGCAGCTCGCGATGCGAAAGTTACTACAAGGATGCTGAGTTATGGGCAAAAGCTTCGGTGCCAGACGGGACTCGAACCCGCACTTCATCCTTTCCGGGGATATGTGCTAATCCATTACACTACCGACACCACCTTCACCTTAACTCAGCTTTCTGAATGGTATAATTACCAGTATGACTTTTCGTTGAGCCTCCGAGATTGATATTGTATTTATTCGACCAACGTTTCGGCACAATCGCCTTCTTCAGAGTCTGCAATGAGCCAAAACATATCAGTGATACAAAACGTCGAATACCCTATTTCGAGTTAAAAAGAAATCTAAGGGCCAATGAATCCTAAGAGATACAGTGAAACCCACCGACCTTTTGTGGTTGTGGAGCTATAAGATGGCACCTTTAGCCAGGATTCTTGTGTTGATGTTTATATAAGTTTTTGAAGCTCGCAAGGTTAAGGTCCGGTTAGGTTTCTTATGGGAATCCCCCAGGGGGGTTCGACCGCGTAGGGCAAAGGCCACACAAGTCTGCAAACGGTGCCAACTCTCTAGTAATGGCCACGCGTTCGTCTTTCCTATTGATCTTAGGGTCCTTTGCCTTAATCCACAATGCTTCAAGAGTCCTGCGAGCTGAGATCTCCTGTTCACGTGCTAGAATTGTGATCTCAACTTCAACGTCGGCATTTCCATGGTGTTGGACCCTGTGCTCGCCTAAGGGAGTGGTTATTCTAGACTTCTTAAGTCCATCGAGGTGTTCCCGAGCTCTTATACAGAGTGGTCGACCTGTCTCCCCTACATATTCCTCCCTACACTGTTTGCAAGTGATCAAGTATACAACTCCTGAAACCATGCAGTCACCTTCCTTTCCGTGAGGGCAGATTATGCAGGAAGGGGTTTGGCAGAGTCGGTCATAGAGACGGTATAACTCAGCATCCTTGTAGTAACTAATGCTGTCTTTAAAAAGTTCTGGGAGAAAAGGGGGTGCCATCGCAGTGGGGAGGGGGAATCTCACAAAAGGATTCACACCTGAGTACCTCTCAAGAATTTTTATAGGATTACTCTGCACATTCTAGCGTAAATTTTTGCCTAAGCCTCGAAGGAGGAAAAGGGGCTCCTATCCCTTTCTTGAGTTAGGTAAAAAATAGGATCCAGTAGTGGGGGCCCCCATCCCTGCGATAGCACCAGAGGGTTTATCTTGCAATGATGGAACGGCAATTATTCCATCAGATAGTGCGAAAAAGCTCTTCAGGAGGTACTACTGAGACACAAGAAAGAGGGAGTTTGTAATCGCAAGAAAGAGGGAACCAATGATGAGCGTACAAAAAGCAGTAACACAAAACGCTGAGAACTTTCCACAACCTAATATAATCTGTATTCAGAGCTCTCATCCATATGGGTCTCAATACAAACTTCCATGGGAATTTGAAATCCTCCTTGGTAAGATAATTCATTTCCATATAGCTTGTAACACTAGTTTGAGAGAAAATGTCAATTTCCGAACCATGAACGTTATTACAAGTATTTCACAACTTTCAACTGTGCGACACGTTCTTAGTGAGAGCGGGTACTTCAATACTTATCAGCAATGAGCCCTTTACCCCTTCTATTTCACTTTTTCACAAAGCCACTAGCCAGAAAGAGATCGATACATCGCGGGCAAGAATCGTTATATCAACTCGTGTATCACAGGACCAACTATCACTGATGATACATTTCTTAGAGAGCGGAAAATTGTAAAGGCTTCTTTTAAACAGCTCCGATCTCTATTTTCCAATGAAAACAAGCTCACATTTGAAACCACCCATTTTCAATAGACATTACATACCTTCTTCTTGTTTCTAGCTCTTCGGATCTCATGCCTTCGCTTTTCGCTGTATCCTCCGATTCTGTATGACTGCAACTAATAATTACAATAATTCTATTCGAGATCGCACTCAAAACTACAACTTAAGCCGGAGCTCTACATTATAGCAACACAATGGCCAACCACAATTTTGTGCAGACATGTGCAGACATGGAAGAGTCACGGAAGTAGCGGTTTTTTTTGTCTTTCTCAACTGTTATTCCGCCTACTCAGGGCTAGATGCTCAAATTGGTGCTCTCCCAGCAATGACTAACAGGTGGAACTCTCGATTTCGTTTTCTAGTCTGGAGTTCCTACCCTTACACCGAAGAAGTTCATATCATGCAACTTATACTGAGTGTTATGGAAATGAAGATTGTTTACAGCAATGAAGATTCTTTGTGATCTCTTCGTTATCATGTTTGTCGAGGTGTATATAAACACCTCGTCTGAGTGTGGTTCAGTTTGCTTCCTGCAATAAAGCTTTCGACAAGTTCGAGTCGTAACAACTGGCGATCAGGACGAAGAACTCATGGACAAGCTAGCCGAGATTCTCTCCCTCATGCAGAGCCGGATGGAACACCAGGAGAAGGCACTGGAGTACATGCAGAAGCAGCAAGAGAAGACACAGGAGTGCATACAGAAGCAGCAGGAGAAGACGTCTGACTCCTTCGTGCGCGCCTTAGAGAAGATGGAAATGCGGGTGAATGGAGCGAACCCAGCAGCTGCAAAGCATAGTATTGTCGACTCGCTGTGCCGACGCAGATAGATTCAATTTCGATGCGGAAAACAGAACAACGTTCGATATCTGGTACACGCGTTTCAAAGATGTGTTCGACAACGACTGCATGGACCTAAGCGAGCAAGAAAAGACTCGACTATTGGTCAGCCGTCTGGATGAAGATAGTCACCAACTTTTCTGCGGTTCAATTGCACCGAAGACACCTTCAGGGGATGAAGCAATTGCCACAATGGACCGTCTTTTCGGCTCTGGTAAGACACTGTTTCGTCGACGATTTGAATACCTTAAGAATCAATATGACCACCAGGATTTCAACAGCTATGAAACTCTTATCAGAACACGATGTTCTGACGCCACATTTGATTCGATCAATTTCGATGGTCTGCAGTGTCTCGTCTACGTTGCGGGTTTTCGAGGAGCCAAATTTGCAGACTACAGAACACGGTTGCTAAGAAAACTGGATCAAGGTGAGGGCATCACGATGAAGGACCTTACGGCTGAATGTCAACTTATAAAGGCATACAAAGAAGAAGCAAGCATGTTGGAAAACGCAATCAATGGCAGTGCTACGATTAACTATGTTAATAAGAAAAAGAAGAGGAGGAATTTCAAAAATAAGCAGGACCAAAGAATCAAGAGAAAAACTAATACGCTTCATGGCAGTGCACGATCTGGAATTCAGGAATCACCGTCACGCCCGCAGACCAGACGTTACGGCACAAAGAGCCACCAGATCAAACGCCTCGAGGCTGCTCTACGCAAACATAACCAACCACACCTGGAAGTTGAAGTAAATGGTCACCCCTTAAATCTCTTACTCGATACTGGCGCAATGATAACTCTGATCTCCAAATCGAGCTGGGAACTACTCGGTAAGCCGCAACTACAAAACTGCAACACGGTTATAAATGCCGCGAATGGAACAAGAATCCCTACGCATGGATCCATAGTGGCTGATTTTGTGCTGAAGAGCTCAGATGGAAAACAACATCGAGGACGAGGATGTTGTTACGTCACCGACAAACTCGACATCTTCGGCTGGGAATGGATCCAGAGGATTCCTGAGTTGGTGGAACCAATGCAAAAGTACATCAATGGTGTAACCATCGTTGCGGATCCTGCGGCTGCCTGTCGAGAAGAAATTGTCGCTAAGCTAAAAGCCAATTACGCTGACGTATTCAAGACAGGACTCGGACGATGTACTAAGACGAAAGCAACCCTTCAACTGAAGCCAGATGCTCAACCTGTTTTCAAGAAGAAGCGCCCTGTATCATATACATACGTCGCCACTCTAGACGAAGAGATCGACCGCCTACTCGCAGAACAGGTACTTTCACCAGTCGATTACTCTGCATGGGCAGCACCGATCGTCGTAGTCAAGAAAGCAAACGGGAAACTACGACTCTGTGCTGATTTTTCAACGGGCCTGAATGATGCTCTCATGTTGCACCAACACCCTCTACCAACCCCGGACGACGTTTTCACAAAACTCAATGGCGGCACAACATTCACGCAGATAGACCTCGCGGACGCTTATCTACAAGCCGAAGTCGAAGACTCTTACGCTACAATCGTCTCCCATTTGGTGTCAAGTCTGCACCCGGCATCTTCCAGCAAATCATCGATTCCATGATTTGCGGACTCAAAGGCTGCGCTGCATACCTCGATGATGTTATTGTCACTGGCCGCGATATCGAGGAGCATGTCGCAAATCTGGAAGCTTTGCTCAAAAGGATATCCGATTATGGCTTCCGTGTCCGAATCGAAAAATGCAATTTCCTGATGCCTCAACTCCGATACCTAGGAAATATAATCGATGCTACCGGACGCCGACCCGATCCCGCCAAGATCGAGGTAATTCGCAAGATGCCACACCCCACGGACATCGGCCAGGTGCGATCGTTCCTGGGGATGCTCAACTATTACGGGCACTTCATCAGTGAGATGCGACAACTGCGTGCACCGTTGGATGATCCGCTGAAGAAGAACGTCCCGTTCAAGTGGTCTGCCGAGTGTCAAGACGCATTCCAACGCGCCAAGGATGTCCTGACCTCGTATCTCCAGCTCACTCACTACGATCCCACAAAGGAAATCGTCGTCGCGGCCGACGCATCGGAGTACGGAATAGGAGCAGTGATTAGCCACCGCTTTTCGCATGGAACGGAGAAAGCAATACATCACGTCTGCCGTTCCCTAACAGCTGCCGAAAAGAACTACGGTTAAGTAGAGAAGGAGGCTCTCGCCATTACGTTCGCCTTGAGGAAATTTCATCGTTATATCTACGGACGTCATTTCAAGCTGTTCACTGATCACAAGCCACTTCTAGCGATTTTCGGAAGCAAGAAAGGAGTACCCATTTATTCAGCTAATAGACTCCAACGCTGGGCTCTCACTGTGAAGAACTACGACTTCACCATTAAATACCAAAATACATCCAGCTTCGGACAAGCAGACGCCCTATCCCGCCTCATCGCGGATCAACCGAAAATCGAAGAAGATGTAATCATTGCCACAATCGAAGAAGATTCGTGCGCCACATTCATCAATGCAATTTCGAAATTGCCAGTGGATATGAGAAGGATAGTGGAAGAAACATCTAGAGATCCAGTCCTGCGAAATGTTCTGAATTTCGTGAGGAGTGGAGAGTGGCCAAAAAAATCTGAGGCTGCAAGAAGATTCAACTCTCTCAGAGGATCACTCTCTACACAGAACGGATGCCTACTTATCGGAGATCGCATTTTGATCCCGAATGTTTCACGGGATACCGTACTTAGCGAACTCCACGACGGACACCCAGGGACGACTCGTATGAAGATGCTCGCCAGAAACTACGTTTACTGGATGAACATCAACAACGACATTGAGAGATTTGTTAAAACTTGTCGTAACTGCCTGGAAATGGCGAAGAACCCAGTGAAAGCGACGCTTTGCTCGTGGCCAATGGAAGATAAACCATGGAATCGCATACACGCCGACTTCGCTGGACCAGTAGATGGGAAAATGTACCTCGTGGTCGTCGACGCCTACTCGAAATGGCCAGAAATTGTTGAAATGTCTTCAACAACGACATGCAGTACGATCGGAGAGTTACGCCGTCTTTTCGCTCAGTTCGGCTACCCGCAGGCATTAGTGACAGATAACGGACCTCAGTTCACATCCAAAGAGTTCGAAAACTTCTGCAACACAAATGGCATCAGACACATGAAATCTCCACCATTTCACCCTCTGTCTAACGGGCAAGCGGAACGCTTCGTTGACACTTTCAAGAGGAACTTCGAGAAGATAAGAAAAAACTTACCACCAGCTGAAGCACTACAAAGATTTCTGCTGATGTACCGTCGAACTCCATGCTCGTCCACACCAGGAGGAAAATCGCCGGCCGAAGTCTTTCTGGGAAGAGAAATCCGGACTAGACTGAGTCTTTTAGAGCCATCAGCAGCGACACGTGACAACATTCGCAATCATAGAATGGAGGAACAGTATAACCGCCATCACGGAGCCCGAAGGAAGGAGTTCAATGCTGGCGATTAGTATGGACTACAGACTATCGTTCAAGAAAACCACGACAAACGACAGGTCAAATATTGAAGAGATACGGGAACAGGCTTTACGATATGTTGGTCGACGGACAAATTTGGAAACGTCACGCCAACCAGTTGCGTTTGAACGCTGGAAGTTGTTTACAACGGGAGTTAGACTCAACGACAGAGCTTACCGATCTCCCGCTTTTACCCAACTTGAAGCCGATGCGCATATTGGAAGATTCGACGACAACACATCCTATGGCCGAAACCACATTTGAACCTACGTCAGTGGACACCTCCGAAGCAATGACATTACCGACTGAAGAAGCTACAGGACAACGCCCCCTCAGACTACGACGTGCACCAGAGCGACTGATGGTCGACCCGAAGAAGAAGACGTACGCTTGAAGCGTCCATCTTAAGGGGGAGGTGTTATGGAAATGAAGATTGTTTACAGCAATGAAGATTGTTTGTGATGTCTTCGTTATCATGTTTGTCGAGGTGTATATAAACACCTCGTCTGAGTGTATTTCAGTTTGCTTCCTGCAATAAAGCTTTCGACAAGTTCGAGTCGTAACACTGAGTATTTGCCACATATAGCACCTCTGCTCCTAAATCACAGACTTCACTCATTCCTGTGACATTGTTGAATTTAAAGATTCAGGTGAGTGAGCGAACCAAGATTATATAAGCATCAATTGAGTGGACACAAACCGCGAACTTATAACTAAAAGACTTGTAAGTAAAAAGAGTAAAACACACATACACAGGTCTTGCTCACACATTTGGTTACTTCAGGGCAAGAGTTGGATAGGCTACACCCGACCCCTTCCGCCTGAACTATCCAAAGGACGGAGAGATTTAATTCATTTTACTTATTCGCTAATTCAATCGCCAACTCTGAACTGTACCTTATTGCTGAGTTTTTTTTTCGCATGGCAGATATTTTCGTGGTAGTTTCAACCCCGACCATTGATGTGAATGCCTAAGTGCGTCATAACCGTGTTCCACCGCATTGGCATGTACATCCAACGAGGGAAGTACTGACGAACGGCGAACACTAAATCTCATGCACCGACTGTCGTGCTTTTGCGTCGTGTTGGCGAGTCGTAACCTTAGGCCTGGTTATAATCGTCTTGAAGCAGAATTTGGGGCATTGTATACACTTCATCACTCCTTAACATGTGATGTTCTCGGTCCCAATCGTTACCAAGTGGAAAATTTCATGGTGCTAACGTAGTAAGAGGGTCACTACACTGCTCTCGATGTCCGGCGCTATTTTTCTGCCTGAGCCTTAGTTGAGGAAGAACTCGTATCTGCCCCTTGATAAGGTTTAGGTGAACATATATGCTTCATTGTACAAACATATGAAAGCAGCTGATTATAGAATGGTACCAGGTTAGGAGCGACAGCGTGAAAATGAGTGCTTCCACCTGCGTCCATTTCATTTTTTTTCGCATTTGTCTACATTTTCCTCTCTACTACATCACAAATTTTGCGTGATTGCAGCAGATTCAGTCGGTACCCATTCATCGTAGCGCTCTACCCCTTAAGTATGGCGTTATTTTCATCTACTTTGGGAGGAGAATGAACCCCAAGCCTCATTTCGTACTACTAGACAAAAGTACACGTTCGAGTGTACCTATTATGCTAGTGAATTGCATAGTAAAAGAACAAGCAAAAAGTGCCCTACTAGATTAATTGGCTCCTACAACCCTAAATAAGCCTCTATCTCGCATCTATTCGACAGCATGAAAGAAATTACTTTACCGAAAAAGTAATAGTTGCGCTGCCATGCAGGTGGCGAGAAGTGCATGTCACCTACATACTTGCTGCTCCGCAGCATAAACCCCAAAGGCGTAAATCCAAGGCGTCTTTGCAAGCCTCGAATAGTGCGAAAAACTAGGGTCAGTTAGAGTGGAGAACACAAGATTTCACCGACTTCGAGATCCTTCCCTCCTCGGCCTAAACTGAAATTTCTATTAGCTCCTTCTATAGAATAGCTTTAGTCTCATCTGCACTAGCCTAGACCTAGGAAGAGAAACGAGCTTCGACGTCTGTGAGAATTTTGCGTCTCTTCTCCACACCTCACTTTTATTGACCCAAAAACTACTCGGATCGAGTACCCCAGCAGCGGAAAATATGTGAGGACAGGTAACGAGCGGTAACATAGAACAGTGTTGTGCAGTGGTAATGTGCCCTCTCAAGCTGTGCACTTGACGATTATAACTGGGCGTAAGCTTACGATACCTGAGAACACTACGCAAAAGCACGACAACCGATGCATGAGATTCATAGGACGCCCCAACAAACGAGGAAGGCTACTCACTGGTGCGTGCATCTAATAAGAGAAGTACGAAGGAACGTGGGAGGAAACCCGTGAAGACCTTCCAACCTACAATCATCACAGGCAAGCGCGACAAACATCTATCACCATCTACTTATGATAAAATAACAGAGCACTTAAGCTCCTAGGACCCATTCTGTTTCCGTGAG
Organism: Trichostrongylus colubriformis; assembly: GCA_963978905.1. NCBI lineage: Eukaryota > Metazoa > Nematoda > Chromadorea > Rhabditida > Trichostrongylidae > Trichostrongylus > Trichostrongylus colubriformis. Next base: position 27,000,661 of record OZ022259.1, on the reverse strand, counting down.
TTCATCATCAAAAAGGCTAACGCGAACTACTGCGGAGAATGTGAATACTGATAAGAAACCAACTTAATTAAGCGCCGTCAGAGAACTTTAAAACACATGAATGCGTACAAATCGCTTCTAATCTCTGGATCGGACTTGCTGCCAAAAATGCAGAGTTACTCATGAGAAGTTCAGTGATTCAAATTACCTTGTCCTTTCGCTCCTCTTCACTTTCCTCCATAGAAGATGTGTCAGTTGATGAAACAGAACTTCGCTCAGTCAGCCTTGCTCTCTTAGACTTCGACACGTGTTGCGGACGTTCGACTTCATCAGTGTCGTCAAAGTGCACTGAAGCGCATCTTCGCCGTTCTTCAGAAATAGCATCCCTGTTCAACCAGATAGGGAGGTCCATACGAGACCGGATTGATAATGAAGGTGCCATTGATATAATTCTGGCGTATGCTTCTATATAACGACATGGGTGGCAGCTTACTGAAATGCACGTGTTTTACAAACGAAGGTCACGTTCTTCAAGCGAAGTATTGATAAAATTGAAATACCTCGATCTAAATTCAGGGATACAGGATTACATGTAGCAAAGGCCGAATACTTTTGGGAATCGTTTTCAGACCTAGAACTTATGTTATAGGGTGCTCATTGAGGGCAGGATAAAAGCAAAGACTCACCGAAACTGGTGAGCAAAACGATGTCCACGTCTCAACCAATAGCGTACTTCTACTGGTCGAACTCTAGAGCAGGAATGTGGGCCCACACCGGATGAAGACGACGGCAACTGTTCATCAACACACAGAAACCCATCCAAATCTTCTACCTAAAAACTTCAGATACATATTAGCCTCCGTTCGATGAGTAACGAGTGCGACGCAGTAATGAATCATTAACAACAGAACTGTAATACGATTGGCGCATTAGTTCCACTTTTGGAACCACTTCTTAGGACAGTAGGTCAAACACTCTTGTTTTCGACAATACCTTCGCTCCTCTTGGTTCTGTGTGTTGAAATACAACAGAACCAGTCGGGTTGGCCGGCTGACGCCGGCCAACCCTCCTTGACTCGGATTGGCCGGCTTCGCCGGCCAATCCTCGTAGGGGCGGCTTCGCCGCCCCGGCAGGAGGCTCTGCGGTTTTCTGGCTTTGTAGCGAGGAGCGACTTTCGGCTCGCCGCTAGCGCGGCGAGCCGACTTTCGCATGCGCGCTCCGCGCGCATTGCGGGAGGCATAGGCCCTGGTATATGGATAATATATGCGGCTTGTATATTTGTAAGAAACCTCTAACTATCATCGGCTTTGATCGAAATCAAGGGACACCACACCCCTATAACCCCTGCCCACTGAAGGCAGATTTCCTTCAAAAAATGGCAGGGTTCAAAATACAAATATTCCGAATACAAAAAGAAACTGAAGCATCTATTAGTACAAAAGTAGGGAAGATGGAGCGGAACGGTCAAAAAAATCCGAGAAATAAGACCCCTTTCTCACCGGTAATCCAAGTGTGTAAGGCACAATCGAAGAGGGGCAAGCACATTAAAAAGAGCGGCAGCAGTTGGATGTGTCTCTTCGTGAACTCGGAGGGGCTCCGTAGTAGTTGACTTTAGGAGATTAAAAGCTTCGAGAGGACATGCATGTATCAGTTGTAGAAGAAAGGTTGGCCTTAACTGAATGCCGAGAGTACACCTGTATGACACATCGCTTTCCAATTTTAACCGAGGACAAACAGCTACTTAGTGAATATGGTAGTAATATTATTTAGAATAATGGCGGAGCAAGGCCTAGAAATTGTGTCCCACACAATTCTAACTTGCCCGACCTCTCCAGGCCCGTCCCTAATTTGTTTGTTGTGTTCTCCCTACGCTTTGGTAGTCCCTACCCAGTCCTTTCTTGCGCGACCTCAACAGACCCATTCCTGACCTTCCTGATTTTTGAAACCCATGTGAAGATTTGAATTCGAGCACTCATCAGTTTCGGCATCAGACCCGTTCCTAACTTGCTTGTTGTGAGCTCCCTACGCTTTGATCAGTCCCTACCCAGTCCTCGCTTGCACGATCTCAACTGACCCATTCCTGACCTTCCTGATTTTTGAAACCCATGTGAAGATTTGAATTCGAGCACTCATCAGTTTCGGCATCAGATCCGTTCCTAACTTGCTTGTTGTGAGCTCCCTACGCTTTGATCAGTCCCTACCCAGTCCTCGCTTGCACGATCTCAACTGACCCATTCCTGACCTTCCTGATTTTTGAAACCCATGTGAAGATTTGAATTGTGAGCTCCCTACGTTTTGGTAGTCCCTACCCAGTCCTTTCTTGCGCGATCTCAACAGACCCATTCCTGACCTTCCTGATTTTTGAAACCCATGTGAAGATTTGAATTCTAGCGCCCATCAGTTGCGGCATCAGACCCGTTCCTAACTTGCTTGTTGTGAGCAATCTACGCTTTGGTAGTCCCTACCCAGTCCTTTCTTGCGCGATCTCAACAGACCCATTCCTGACCTTCCCGATTTTTGGAACCCATATGAAGATTTGAATTCTAGCGCCCATCAGTTGCGGCATCAGACCCGTTCCTAACTTGCTTGTTGTGAGCAATCTACGCTTTGGTAGTCCCTACCCAGTCCTTTCTTGCACGACCTCAACAGACCCTTTCCTAGTCTTCCCGATTTTTGGAACCCAAGTGAAGACTTAAGTTCGAGCACCCATCAATTTCGGCATCAGACCCGTTCCTAATTTTTTGTTGTGTGCTCACTACACTTTGATCGTTGTGTGCTCCCTACACTTTGGTCAGTCCCAACCCAGTCCTTACATGCGCGACCTCAACTGACCCATTCCTGACCTTCCTGATTTTTGAAACCCATGTGAAGATTTGAATTCGAGCACTCATCAGTTTCGGCATCAGACCCGTTCCTAACTTGCTTGTTGTGAGCTCCCTCTTTGATCAGTCCCTACCCAGTCCTTACTTGCGCGACCTCAACAGACCCATTCCTGACCTTCCTGATTTTTGAAACCCATGTGAAGATTTGAATTCGAGCACTCATCAGTTTCGGCATCAGACCCGTTCCTAACTTGCTTGTTGTGTGCTCCCTACACTTTGGTCAGTCCCAACCCTCCTTACTTGCGCGACCTCAACAGACCCATTCCTGACCTTCCTGATTTTTGAAACCCATGTGAAGATTTGAATTCGAGCACTCATCAGTTTCGGCATCAGACCCGTTCCTAACTTGCTTGTTGTGTGCTCCTTACACTTTGATCAGTCCCTACCCAGTCCTCGCTTGCACAATCTCAACTGACCCATTCCTGACCTCCCTGATTTTTGAAACCCATGTGAAGATTTGAATTCGAGCACTCATCAGTTTCGGCATCAGACCCGTTCCTAACTTGCTTGTTGTGAGCTCCCTACGCTTTGGTCAGTCCCAACCCAGTCCTTACTTGCGCGACCTCAACAGACCCATTCCTGACCTTCTTGATTTTTGAAACCCATGTGAAGATTTAAATTCGAGCACTCATCAGCTTCGGCATCAGACCCGTTCCTAACTTGCTTGTTGTGAGCTCCCTACGCTTTGGTAGTCCCTACCCAGTCCTTTCTTGCGCGATCTCAACAGACCCATTCCTGACCTTCCTGATTTTTGAAACCCATGTGAAGATTTGAATTCGAGCACTCATCAGTTTCGGCATCAGACCCGTTCCTAACTTGCTTGTTGTGTGCTCCTTACACTTTGATCAGTCCCTACCCAGTCCTCGCTTGCACGATCTCAACTGACCCATTCCTGTCCTTACCGATTTTTGGAACTCAAGCGAGGACTTAATTCGAGCACCCATCAATTTCGACGCAAGCCCCGCCTCTGGAGGACGGGGCTAATTTACCCGACATTTTGAGCATTATTTCTGCGCAAGCCCCGGCCACGATGGGCGGGGCTAGGTTTAGTTCATACGATCTTCTTGTTATGATCTTCGTGCACTTTGGTCAACCCCTACACACTCCTAACTTGCCCTACCTCTCACGCCGCAGTTGAACTAAAGTGCATTGTCGACAAACACACAGTCACACAAAAACACCAAACTTCTGGTTGAACTAAGAGTGCATGTAACAGACAAACGGACACACACACACACAAACACACCAAACTCCTGCTTTATATATATGTATAGGACAACAGAATTGCTCCTGTTAGTTCTGTGTGTTAAAAAAACAACATAATGTCTACTGTCTCGATAGCAGTAGGAAAATGAGAAAAACGTCATGTGAAAAGGGAGCTGAGCACCTACATGGCGTGAGGTGCTTTCAATTTCCACTGCGTTTTTTGCCATTGCGGAGCTCATGGCTGCTTTAACCTGGCCCCACTTCGAAGCAGTAGAATCAACCCTGAAATATGAAACCAATGGGCGACTAGAAAAATTGTTCCAGGACACATGTGAACACAAAAAGAACACACTTTTCTTTCACTTCGATGTCCGAAAGGTCAGTGCTGTCGTCACCTTCCTGACTAGACGTGGGTCGGTTTTGTCGCGCAGAAGGAGCCGGCACAGACCGTTTCTTCGCGGTTTTGGCTTCCTCTTCTCCATAGACTCGCGTAAGAACGTGTCTCGGCAGTTTCTCCTCAGCCACGCTCTTCAACCTTCGAGCCGCCACAGCAAGTTGAGTAGGTGTTTGGGATTCGAACTGAAGTAGAAGAGCATTATACATTAAATGCGCAGCCCTTCAACGACCATTCCATAGCAACTAATTCCAATAGCTAGCTTACAGCAATACTGGCTCAGTTGTTAACACCAGACATTGCTCTGAGTTCGCAATTCAGATGATTCAGTCGATTGAACGATTGAGTGATCAGGCAATCAAGCGAAAAGGGTAAGATATCATCGCTGAGTAGATGTTTGCCGCCTGTTCGCCGAATCACAGTGGTCTTTTTCATACGACTGATCGTCTTGTCAATTTGCATCTTATTCATTTTGTACACTCCTTCAGTCGCCTTACACGCATCCATAATCGCCAACTCCAGATGCGATGGCAGTTAACGTGCACCCTCCCAGCCCACATATATGCCAGCCAGTCACCAAGGCTTTATTTCTTGGCTTCAATAAGTCGTTGTGTTCGAACGTGTTTGACTAGTGCACGTTGATAAAAATGTGTGCGTATACCATCTACTAGCATCACAACGCCCTGAAGGCCACAGCCGTTTGCTCTTTTTTTGTACAGCCTTTATTTTTGTTTCGGACAAATGCTTCCTTTACTCAGTGCTTAAGCCTCAAATCATTCAATAAGCGTAAGCTAAGCTGCACCCGTTCATCGAAATGATGTTCAAGGTAACCAAAGTTGATAAAATGGCAAAGACCAGCAGAGAAGCAAGGAATAATAATGGACCAAACTATAAAATGTACAGACAAGAAAAGACTACGTTGTTCGGAAGATACATAAGGTCATCTTCAGGCCTCTGAATCCGTGTTACTCGCGCGATCCAAGTGGAAGAAAAAATATACGTATCAGTCAGGTAATTCAAGTGAACGCACATTTCGGCGCTAGGGATGAGATACGCATTGCTTGGACGAATGATGCGCCTGAGTCGTGCGATCGCTCAAATCGTGAACTCTAAACAATGCCTAACACATCTCGGAACCGCTCTGCCTGCTTCTCACTTTGAGAAATGCTAGCGACATAGATACCCAAGGTCATCGTACGAGATCACTCACTTTTTATGAATCCCAAAAAGCCTACCTGAAACTTGATTTGGTACTATCGCAATGAAAGGGAGGGAACCCACCCACGAAAAAAATAATTTTGCTCACGGCTCACCCGCCATGAATACAAAACATAGAGTAACGAAAGAGATAAAAGCATTGGGGCAAAATAACCTTGAAATGTTCCGCTAGGAACAGGAGCTAGCTGAGACTCACTACTTTCACGTCCATCAAAATACGGAGCCTTCACTCGGCACAGTCGGGATTCAGAGCACCTACGGTATCAAGGTCCGCTCAAATTTGTGGTGCCACGTTGCGTGGTAGGTCTTTTGGGAGGAAGCTTCCCAAGGATTAGCCCTTCGGTTCGTGAGAGTCACAGAGCCCTTCTGCTCGGACAACACTGCTATGATCCGAAGAGCAATTATTCATGCCTCGATCCCGACTCCAGAGGTATTTCAATGGTACACTACGATCAGATTCTTAGAAACTAAGGGCGCTGGGAAATCAGGAAAAAAACGGAATGTTCTAGAACACCACCCATATGAATCCCCTCAGGTACCCAGAGTGAACGGATCTCAGCAAGGTTCTGAACGAAGGCGACGAAATCTATTATGCCGAGTTGAGGTGACACATCATGTTCACTCGCAATAATCTCCCGATCCTGTTCGTGCAGAAGGCTCTCACGGAGTGTGATATAATGAGGTTGGCGCTTGAATTTGGGGATGGAAATACCTCGCCAGATTCGCTGGAGTTCGATTAAAATCGGGTTGGAAGTGGAGGACAAAAATTATTTTTTTGGCACCCTCGTGGACTGTTGAACACATATGAAACTTCGGGTCAATCTATGGACTCAAAATAAATGCCTATGCCTTAGTGAATAGAAGGGACATTTCTTTCTTCTCCTAAGACCTAGTAAAGAAGGGCCGGATGTCTCCCTCAGGGCGATAGCAACCTTGCTTCAAGATCGCACATGCCCTTCCACTTTCATAACAATCAACAAGTCATAGCTGCTGGCCAAAACTGTCCCATATTCCACTTAAGCTGTGCAGCAAATGGTACAAAGAGTAATGACTACGCAAGTTTGCAAAAAACAAACTAGGGACCTCTGCATTTGGAACAAACTAGCTTAGGGATCTTTTGCAGCGCAGAACCGATCCAAGGTAAAACATTTCGGGTTCCTTGCCATGGAATTCGCAATAATGATCCAAATAGTATTAACGCTAACCCCAAAGACAAAGAACTTGAAGGCATTTCGTTCCTTTCCTTTGACAATCTTGTCAACCACCGTTTTTCGCCTAGTTACTTCGACTTCTCGCCTTGATGCTTGGCTCGTGGTTGGAAGGGAAGACCTTAAGAAATACTAGACATTCAAAGAAATATGATAAAAAATTTACGACTTCAGATAGGCATCATGAAAAGAGAACTTCGACAATGAACTTAACGTACGAGGCTCCGGCGGCTCCTGACGGCTTCGTTGAAGCTATCTGAACTTTACTTCCACTGCCTGGAGATGGCACAGGAGTGGTAGATGCTTAAATAGGTACTCTAACAGACGTAGAAGCTCCATTCAAACTGTTCAAGTATTTTACATCCACCTGTAGATGAAGACTAAACTAAAGTAAAAGAATGCGGTAATACACCTGGATCAATAATTCATACATTACTACCCAATGAGGCCTTGTACTCTAGTGTATTATCGACCATCGCCTATGCTATAGCCGCAAAGAACAAGTAATCGGAAAACCATACAATGCCTTTCCTACCGTCCCAGGAACATTTCGAGGACAGCTATGGTTGCTAATCTGCGACTGATGTTTATTGATGAACTAAACAAGTGCAACGTTGCTTCACTGTGGAAGTCAGTGCCTGTGACAACGATGGAAGGGTCGAATTTTTTAACGTGACAACTATTCCACTCAAAAGCCTAGTGGAAAAGTATTGTGTACGCGATTGCCAATGTTATTTCAAAAGGAGCCTACCTAAAGTTTTGGAAGACTGCGAAGAACACGCCGCAGAAATGCACCCCTCCTGCAACGTTACTATGGATGGTGATGGTTGGAATGGCATTGATGAAGACGACGAAAGAGCACATTGCGACGGAGCCTAAACGAACAAATTTGAGACACCAGACAAATAACTATACAGAATAACTCACCTTCCCAAACCCGTTAACCTGGACATGAAGAGGTCGCTGAACATCACTAGAACCAAGATACACATCGGAGACCGCATCACGGTTCGGTATACCATTAACTTTCACATCAGATTGTTGGCCAGTTTTATGTACTATTCGGGGTGAGCAAAGAGCGAACATAGAGGAGTCCTGCTCTTTCAGAAGCATGTTCGCATTCGTGATTTGGAGCTTATCATGTTCCATCACAGTATTTGCAAAAGCTTCGAGAAAATCCGGCTTTAATCCCATAAGATAGTGACTTTTGCGTTGCGATGTTATTCCATCGACACATTCTACAGAAACATCACCACGAAAGCATAAAACTTGACGTGGACCAAAATCTGAAATTGTGAGCTACAAGAGCCTTCGTGACAAGCAAACATGTAAAAAAATCTTCACAAATTAAAAAAAAGTTAAAGAAAAGAAATGACGGAATAAAAGCGTGCCTGCAAGGTGAAAAAACGATGACATAGGCATAAACAGCTAAACCGGACAATGTTACATTTTGAACGCCTAGTGCTATAATTATCAACATGCCGCTCACTTGCCAAGTCTGTTCACACTTGTCTGCTCCTTCTTTTGCAATCTAACTTTTCATATGACGAGCTACTAATCACTAATGTGATACTTATAGGGACTATAGTGACAATTCATGACGGCTGTTCAGAAGTTTTACGTGAGAACGCAAAAACAACACAAAACAAACTTGGCACTATTCACTAATGACCCACACATCGCGTTTATGTCAAAAAATAATTTTCTCTGGAACTTTCCCTGTGGGAGTAATTGGGAGTGCTGTTCGTGATCATGACACCTGTTTTTGATGGGTGCTAATTTGGTGTGATTGCACGAAACTGGTGCAACAACTTCTTTCCAATTTCGTTCTCAATTGTCATATAGGAATTATTAAGGATGCCGATCACAAAGACTCATTGATTTTTAGCGCGCCGCCTGGCTCCAACATGGCTCCAGTTTCCTTAATCTGTGGCCATAGGGCTGCTATTGCAGCTGACGAGGGGAGGTCTCTTTTTCTCACTCTCATCTTATACCTCTAACTACAACTATCAATCTGCATGGTTGAGCGGATATATCTACCTGAACCTTACTGAGGAACGGGTTTTTCTTCCTTCTCAAATTTTTGGCAAGACAGCGATCATAATATAGGGAGGTACGCGCCTGTGTAGATCAAGTCAGCGATTGTGATGAAAACCAAATGCTGCACCAGTTAGGCGCCAATGACAGAATTTATGCTATATCAATGATCAGCACTTCAAATGACTTTATAGGCGATGACCATGAGAAAACAATTTTTGACCTCGTAGCGGTATTTGAGGTAGTTGAATAGTGGCAAAGTTTGAAAAGTGAAGAATTCGAAGTGAGAGAACGGCTACACGAAAAATATCTTTGAACTACAGTGAAATTTCCTCAAGATGAAGCTACTAGCACGTATTAACAATTCATGAAACCGTTTGAAAAGTGCCTAGCCGAACGTCCTGATCGCAACTATTCAAATTCTAAGCATTCAAGAAGACTTACAGCCCTTATCCTAACTATTCCACCAACGCGTTAGAGAAAATATACCGCTTTCGACCATAGTACTACACGGCGCATTGATTGCTAGTTTGTTTTCCCGCACAAATCGATACGCGCTTTTCTGTACATAATCGCACAACAACAGATATCTGGCCATTAATATTATTGAATTAAACGGAAACCAGCAGAAAAGTGAATAGGAAAAACGAGCACCTCCATAAAATAGAAACGAAATGCATGAGAACGTCAGATTCCACAGGCCTAAAAACTCCCCTGGGATATTCATTTATGAAGACCTATTAATCCGACGAAGGAGATTTGAAATGAAAGTAAAGGTCTGACAGTGTCCGTCATAACCTCTTAGACTGAAACACTGAAGGTCATTTTGAAGACTTTGACTATGAATGACCAGACGCAGAACAAAAACTCCTCATCGCTCTTATTCGAGGTCAAAGAATTTCTGCCAGTAAAGGACACCTAAAAGTTAAATCAGAAGTAGGATAAGGCAAGGTGATTGCGCAACGTCGTCCAGACCCCGACAGGTTGATCCTGTCTGCAGCCATGACGGCGTCGCATTTCGAAGTGGCCATCGCGCGCGGGTGCGATGCGTTGCAGGCCACCGCCAAAAGACGCGTGATGGTCCCTCGTGGAATGCCTTGAGTGCGCGAATATACCCGCAGTTTAAACTTCGTCGGCATTGGTTATTTTCGAAATTTTGAAGTAAATATTTTTTCAGTTCATTGTTGTTGTTGCTGTGTATCTACCGGCTTGTTATTGCCGCGAATCTTATTCACCTCCCTCTTCCCCATCGCCAGTATGTCGAGGATTGCAGGGAATTGAAGGGTTTTATCGATTGCAACATTTTTGCTTAGAAGTGAATATAGCGGTGATGGAATAGTAATCGGATACGTTGCTTTCTTGGGAATCTAGGTGCGGAATATTTATTAGTCGCACTGTTATGCCGAACAGACTATCTATCATGGAGTCGTTGGTACCAGAGTAGTTAGGCTGGTCATTTCTTGGCGCGTTGTTGTTCCTCACTCGAAACTGTTTTGCGATCATATTTCCACGCTTAAGAGTGTATTTCTACCTGAGACTTTTCGTTGAAGGTTCGGTAGTAGCTTTCCTTTGAATTGAAACGAGCTAAAAATTTAGATCCAAATCGAAAATAGCGGCGGGCGCCGAGAGCAGCGAGGTGTCACCCTTCCTTCAATTTTAGCACCGAGTTCTTTGTATCTGAATATCATTGGCGTTAATGTAGTTGGAGGGCACTCCACTGAGCTCAGCGTTCGACGTTATTTTTGCCTAGATCTTTAGCCTAAGCCTTAGTTTGGGGGAAGCCCCTACCCCTATGAAAAGAGGGACAGGTGAAAATGTAGGCTTCGTGAGGTATGATAGCGCGACGACGATCCAGCTACATTAGCATCTTGACATGTTCGATTTCCTCATTGTCACAGCGATGATACTCCTATTTTGGAAGCTCTTTATACCTCATGAAGCTTTCTTTATTTCACTCCTAGCCGTTTTTGTGCAAGGGCAAGGTGGGCTGATGAATCAATTGGTGTAGTCCTATAGTAATGATTTGATCAAAATTGACGTATATTGTTGAGGTATTTTGTTCTTCTTTTTAGAAGATATATACATATATTTCACCCATATTCCGGCTTTTTTTTTTACTACAGGGCACGTGATGTCATTAGTTGAAAAACGATGCAATGGGTCTCATGTTTATCTTGTGTACACTATACATCGCCTGTGATTCAAACAACTTACAAATTACTTCTTGTATTTCAATTCCAAGCCTGTAAGTTCAAGATGGCTTGAAGTACCCTTATCGCATTTCAAGTGATCGTCGTGCGCGGAAAAGTAAGTTTCACTGTCACCCATATATTGATGATCAGGGCTCCATACCAAGTTTCAAGCAAAAAAGTGAGAATCGACAAAGATACAACTGCTCAATGGAGGCCAAGGGGGCGGGGCTTCGTGTATGTCCTCTGTCCCGTCGTTCGCGTGGCTAGAACGGCGGACAGTGGCTTTTACGTAATTCTTTCTTCCCACTATGCGTCTCCAACCCCGGCGGGCAGGGGAGCGGAACCCTAGTCAGAGGCTCCGCCTCCTCGGCCGCCACTTGAGGAGCTGTATCTTCGCCGGATCTCACTTGTTCGCAAGGAATTTTACATGCGGCCCTTGTTTAGCAAATGTAACATGAATATGGGTAAAAGAGGAGCTCATTTTTCCGCACAATTCCTTTAACCTGTGCTTAGCGATATATGGAGGAATCGGGTGAACATATTATCAGCCTTTGATTCGTAAATTTTAACGCAGGCAAAACAAAAAGTCTTCTCTAAAGAATTTAATCACGTATCTACAAGTACCCGCTTGTCCATTCGGCTTTCCTATGTTAAGTTCTTGTTCTTAAAGGAACCGGAAGGGGTTTGAAACAAGAGAAAAATACAAAGAAATGAGCATTTTGTACCGAGCGCAGAAGGTTAGAAGCGATAACCGGTGAAAAAACCCGAGTTCAAAAGTGCATCGCTGCGGTGTGTATTCGCGCCTCAATCGCATCATCGCACTGACTTTCCGAGTTGTCCGCTGTAGGAGACGGCCGCGGGCCAACTTTAGTTGTAGCTCCGACTCCCAGCGCAGTGGAGTGGCCATTCTCAACTACGATAGCACTCATGTAAGTACATCTAGAATCAACATAAGAAAGAACAAAGAAGAAGGTAAAAGGAATGAACAACTTTATAATGGAAACATCTTCTCTTGGCACCATGCCAAGGCGTCAAATTGGCGAGTCTGTGCAGTGGCGGCCACTTGAACTCGTCCACACTACGTCTGTTCTACCGTAAGCCAAAATTATTCCCTTACGGTGTCTTTAAAAGCTTAACGCGACAAAACTAAAGGGTTTGTTTGCAAATTGATAACTCGGATAAGCGGGGTTGGGATACGCGACTTCACAGACCATGGCTCTTTGACAGCACATCGCGCACCATTGCTTACAAACACGTATGGACATAACAAACAGGAACGGAATATGTTGAGTTCTAGCCTGAGCTTGGAGAGCGGAAAAGAGCTCCGAGTAAGTGAACCACTGAGAGCGCCCTTTACCAGATTGAAGTTGTCACAACCACGTCAAAGTTCCTTTCCCTCCCTAGACTTAGGCTAAAATTCACATCCTTATATTCAAAACATTTCAACTGATATGCCGTAGAGACGAAGTCATGTAAGCGTACTTTGCACATTTTTCGTGTACGCGAGCGCGCAACATAAAACGTGAAGTGCTCCCGTTCCCCGATCCACATTCACCCATAACTTTTCTTCGAGCACTCGCTTATAGATTTTGCACATTTTGAATGATTCGTCTGCAATTGATTACTCAATATTTCTCGTTTTTTGAATGGATAAGAATGAATACGTACAGATGGTTAGAATGGAGCAAGATAATATCCTAGCAACGTCTGCCAGCCGGTTCGTCACCAATGCTCTGGACGTTGTTAAGATTCGTTTTGGTGAGTCGTACTGGTAACTCAGGTTGTTAATAAAAGTTTTTCCACTCCATGAGATACGTTGGCGCCGGTGCAATGAAAAGAGGTTGAACACTATAATCATTCACTTTCAGTATCCAGTTGGGAATCAGCTGGTGATGTAGAGGCGTTCGCGCCAGAATTTGCACATCAGCATTTTGGTGAGAAGTAAGTTAACGGCGTGCACTAGGTAACACACATTACAAATAGTCTTATTTTAGGGAAACAATTTACGGTTATAATGACCTGCATATTGTTCTGAATTACACCGATGCGTCCATGTTTTTATATCCGGAAGTATCTTTCTCTGCTACTGTATCTGCCGTTGAAAAGGACATGAAAGTATGTTCCAGCATTTCTGTAGTCGCACTTAGGCATTTTGTTTTGTTTTCATTAAGGAAGATGACGTCATGGCTAAAATAAAAGACCAGCTTCCCAGTGATCAGATGAACATGATGGTTGAGTCGGTCGACGCATTTCATGTACTTTTGTCCAAGCAGAAAAATTTCAAGCCGTTCGGAGAGCTTATTTCGAAACTGAGCGCTGGTGCGTTTTACGTTTTTGTCCGTCTTCGGAACATCGGTAGTTATGCTTCAGTTGGTTATTGAAGCTCAACACGGTTTCTCTCACATTAAAGCTATCACAGAGGTCTAAAGAAGTTTATCAGCACCAACATGGGTTAGTTCAGGAGGAAAATGCTTCGAACTTTACAAAATTTCGGAAAGCTCTCCTGCTTTTGATGCGTACCTGACACGGGTGCAGTCATTAGCCTTGTGGTATATCGATGCTGCCCAGTATACAGATAATAGCGATCCTTTGTGGTTTCATTATTTCCTGTAAGTTTCCTTATGTGGTTTAGAGAGAAATGGTTAGCTAATGGAAATTCTTGTTCAATTGGTCCATTCCCAGATTTGAGTCACGAGCAAATGATTCTGGAGATGGGTCTCGTGCCTATTCTCTCGCTGGATATGCTTCATTGTATAGGTTTTATGCATATCCAGATAGAGTAAGACCTCGTATAGCTCAAATCATGCTGCTTCCTCCATACAGGTATGGACCTCTTCTGATCTCTTCCCTTCTTTTCAAAGACGTGCTCTGTCTGAAGGTAGCTGCTTAATGGTGACTGTCGATATTAAGCCTGAATATGTTTCTGGATTTGCATGTTTTCTTTGAAAAGTGTTGAAGTGACATGTTCAGGAAGAGAGGGTTAGGAGCGAAATTGCTTGACGTTGTTTATAAGGATCTTTGCTCTATGAAAGAGGTGTTGGATGTTACGGGTATGTCACCTGAAAGGCTTCCTGTTTCTCATGATCTTTTTTAAATGACTGCCATCTTCTCAGCTGAAGATCCTGCCGATAACTTCGTTTACTTGCGCGACTACGTCGATTGCATCAATTGCTCAAAACTTCCCGAGTTTGCTCCAGACAATCTCAAAGGTGGATTCACTGAAGAAATGAGAACTGCTGCACTCAATAAATTGAAGATAACGAAAGTATGTCCATCGTTCTCGACGTCGTCCCTGATCTTTAAAGGCTAACTTTCCTATGATAAGGTCACATCATTTCAGCGCCAATCACGTCGAGTTTATGAAATTTTACGTCTCAGATGTACAAACATGAAAGACGCCGCGGAAGCGAAGGCGTATAGGTTGGATGTCAAGAGAAGGTGCCTTGATTGTTGTTGAGTTCCGCTATAATTACAGTCCATTCCGGAGCGTTTGATAGGGCGTGGCCTACGAACTTGGGTGAGAGTGTGTTGAACTCTCCCACCCACCACACTCACTCTCGTCACTCAGGCCACGCCCCATAAGCACTGCGAAATGGACTTTATGTTCGGTACCATTGAATGTTTTTCAGACTTGAAGCACCCATGAGGAGAAATGAACGTGACTGGAAAAAGATTCAGCGTGCTCTTAATGACAATGAGTATGCTCAGGTAACTATTTCTTCCTTATGTACAGGGTGCTAGAGAAGTACTGATCGTTTCACAGAGCTTTATGACAGGAGAAAAAGGAAGGTATCAACATGATTTACTCGAATCGAATGATCAACTCACATTTCATGGTGTTCCTCTAGAATTCGCTGTGGTTGCCGTGTGGCTCGTACCCGCTGAACACGACGGCGAGGAAACACTTGTCTTCGGGCTGGTCGTAGTGTCACTCTCACAAAAGCGGCTTCTTGGGAACCGATTGAATTGTTAGGAGTAAAGTAATTGTCGCTCTTGAAGATACTTTAGGGAAATATTTATGTGGATCAAGGTCCGGCTCTTTCGGTGGTGATTGTTGCGATGTGGGACATGAAGGCTGTTCTGAGACCACTGTCTCCTTGGTCACGCCTTCGCATCGGGGTTGCGTCCCACTGGAAGCCTTTCTTTGATTCTGAAGAAGATGTCATCCAGGAAGTATGTGCCTCTTGTTGGCATCGTTGACTTGGGTCTAATGATTGGTTCTATATGGATATCGTTCGATCTGTGAAGCTTTGTTACTCCGCTTTATGGTCTCGTAGCGAGCCCCCCCCTCCCCCCCCCCCCACCACCACCATCACCAAACTCCCGCATCTGAACTCTCCGGTCGTGGATTTTTATTTCAGAGAAAAGTTCCTGTTGAATAACTGTCAGGCAACATTTTGAGCTTCAAACCATAGACTGTGAAGCCAGGATTCTGGAACAGCTTGCTTAGGGATAAAGAACGAACTTTAGTGACGTCATATAAGACTACGTAATTTTTTTCTATTTGTTCGTTGAACAAACTTTCATTTTTTAATAAGGTTAATTCAATTTTTCAGTCAAGGCAAGGGTTGTTCTAATGTCTAGTGGGAAGCAGAAATATGCTCTCCACACTCGATTGATTTTTGGAGATTATTGTTATGAACTAGGGGCCTTTTGCGCGACGATCACTTGTCACCGTGGCAGGTGCTTTCCTTCGCCATCATCGTTGATGTGTCCGACGAGGCAAAGGCGATGCTCGAGTTCTTAGCAAAAATTATGAAGTGTTTCCTAAAAATGTTTGTTCGCTGTAAGTGGCCACTTATACCAGTGAAATTGATACCTTTTTAATCTTATGGTAGGATTTTGTCACGAGATCAGTTCTTTGGTCGACCCTCTTGAAAATTAGTATTTCTTTCTGGAGTGAGCGATTCATGAATATGTATTTGAGCTGGCTATACGAAATAGTATTGCTATCGGGATAAATTGATTGGAGACTACATGTGGTGGATGCAGAAGGTGTTCTATCATAGTTTAGTAACCATCTAGCGAGTTGGATATGCGACTGAAATTCATTTCCATATCGTGATCAGGAGAAGTTTCGAGAGAAAGGAGGTCAATTCTAAGGCACATCTTGTCCGCCCCTTCCATCACGGGTTTGAGCCTTGACTGTCAATTTTTGGCGCTTTATCTTCTCATGATTCTAAGAATTTTTTTGAACGCTAGGTAAAAAAAAAAGTTGAGCTGCCAGGCATAGTTTGACTTTGTACCTTTTATGTCGGCAAAGATGACTGGCGACGTGAGTATTTCGAAGTGCAAGCACGGTTGCTCATGTACCACTCAAAGGCAGTAGCAGGGGTACTTTGGGTGAATATGGAGACATTGATTATAAATGACGAGGTGTTCGTAGTACGAAAGCGAAGAAATAATGGAATGGAATGAGCGGTCATTGAGCCGGATCAAGAACTCATCTTCACCGTTCAGTGAAAAGGTGGGCAAGGTTTGAAAAAACGGGCGGGGCCCGATAAAACAAGTGATGCCTGTTGAAAAGACGATTGTACAAAAGCCCAGGCGCTTTACCGGGACTCCGCTAGTATTCTACGACCCCCAGCTTTCTTTTGTATGACTTGCTGGAGGAATTCGCATCACCCGCATTATCCCTATCACTGTTTTCAATTGGTTTAAAACTGCTCAGTATTACACAGGCAGAAATTGAAATGTGTAACGTAGTTCATTGACGGAGTAGTCAGCGTGTCATCAAAAGGGCAGCTTCCTTCTGGTGTTAGTTCTATTGCGACCTACGAGAGCGCTTTCTGGAGGAATGAGTTGTGAATTAATGGAGCAGGGGAGACGGGCGTTTGGCTCGTCCGGGCTGGCACGCGACGATTTGCGCGGCAAAGTGCGCGACACCGCGTCTCTCCGCGGCGTCTTTGACTGCAGCGTGAATTCTCAGTCGTGCTTATTGAGATCAAGATACCAACGGGGTTTTGACGAGAAAGGGCTTTTCCTTCCTCTCATCAGTGTTTGTAAGTTGAGCCCCCGAGTGTGATGTTCGTATTCGTAACGTTCTTATATTCTCACTTGGATTATTCTCATCAGAAACTGGAATTGAAAAGTTTGATGACAATGTGATAAAATTTGCTTTTTTCCTTTTGGTGTTGGTCAAAAAGTGCACCTACAATAGAGCCGTGCTAAACTGTTCACAAGCATGTAATGTTGCTTGATTACATCATTCCCTACCTCTCTCAATTCTAAGTAACTTTGGGGGAATGGTAAACGGACAAATGTGCGGTGGTACTCACTACCGCAACGCGTGAGCTTGCGTCGCGGTTCGTCGTCAGTGGGCACAGGTTTTCTCCCGTCTCGTCGCTCCGTCTGCGCACTCCGCGTAAGAGAGTGCACGTGGCGAGATACTCGCAGCGTGTACCACGCATGATTGGTACGGAAGCAAACGTTGATCTCATCGGATAGTCCGACAAGACGGAGGATACTGTGGAGCAGCGGTGAAGTAGAGGAGAATGATCCGTTGTCATTGCGATTGGGGTTCCAAATCGCCAATTTAGTAATTGCGGAAGCCTTCGGTTCCGTTGTTGTAGGGTCGGCGCGCTATAGTGGCGAATGCAGAGTTGCTTCTGTCCCACTGTTCTCAACAACGATATTTGGCGACACCCCATGTATTAGCCCCCACGTCGGGGCTTCCTTCCCTTGCAGGCTTAGGTTAAAATGGACACTTGAGTATACATTATGTGATGACAGGTGCCGCTTTCTTCTCACCGATGTCATAAACTCAACAACGATATTTGGCGACGGCCCATATTAGCCCCCACGTAGGGGCTTCGTTCCCTTGCAGGCTTAGGTAGAAATACACACTTGAGTATACATTCGGTGATGACAAGTGTCGCTTTCTTCTCACCGATGCCATAAACTCAACAACGATATTTGGCGACGGCCCATATTAGCCCCCACGTCGAGGCTTCCTTCCCTGCGCGCGAAGCGCGCGCGACTCTTGGCTCGTCGCTTTAGCGGCGAGTTAGGAGTCACTCTTTTACACACACCTTAGTAAACGAAGATCTCATGTGCTGCTCACGAAGAGCCTTGCCCGATGAGATAAGAAGACCTAGAGCTCATAAGCATGCCAGCGCGCGCCATGATGGAGGCCGCGACGCGTGAGCTTATGCGTCGCGGCAGTGAGGACCGCCGCACATTTGTCCGTTTACCGACACTCGTCACTTTGTCGATCATTATGTCCATATGATGCAATCTACTTAATTTCTTTTCCGTTGCTGAAGTGATGAACACTTTGTATGTACTCAAATATACTTGCATGTAATGTCATCAAAAAATAGGAAAGAAGCGGATTTCACCACATTGTCATCGAACTTTTCAAAACGATGCTCCCAAAAAGAAGAATAAGTGATTTGCTGGTAATATGAGGGTATTAATCAAATAGAAGTGTTACACAAGAAAAGCTCATCCTATAAATACTACAGAAAAGAAGGAGAAGCTTGTGTCCAAAAAATTTCTGACCACTTTAGCCTTTACCCGTTATAACATGTTTGCGCCCCAACCAACGACGCCGAGGTTGGCCGCGTCGCCGCGCAAATTACCGCGTGCCAGCCCGGACGAGCCAAAGGCCACACACCCGTTGGAGCAGACGCGCCACATTCGAATGCTACTGCGAATACTGTGAAGAGGTCAGTATCTCCATGTGACCTATATCTCTTGCATGCTTTTCAGGTGGCAGCCTCATACGTGAATGCAGATCAGAAAATGCAGCAACTTCAGCAGCTATACGAGGAGGAAGTGGAGACGTACAAATTAACGATTCATAGGATGGCTGTTCATCCCAATATTTAATTTGTATTCCCAGTATTTAATTTTTCAACGTCCTTTCTGTTTTGATGTTCTCATTGATCTCCTGGTGAAAGTATTTCTCTAGGCGTGACTACTTCTTCATGCCATTGCTTTGCTTTGATTCAGTTAATAAATCTATTTATTTGCTTATATTTGGATGAAAATACCTGTATAAATCAGTGTTAATCCTGTTTGTTGGACAAGTACGGGAGGAGTTCAACCTAGAACGTCTGTATGTACACTTCAAGGTAAATGGACGAATTCTCCTTCCCGTTTCCTCCTTATGGCATCCAGCTCGATCTTATGAGAGAAATAAAAGATTGTATTGAAAAGCAGCAGGTGCGCCTATTGTTCAACAAGTCTTTGTGTATTGCTCTATCCAATAGGAACTAGTTTTCAAGGTTGGGATTTTCGAGTCTCCCACAGGGACGGGTAAATCGCTGAGTGTCCTGTGCGCAACAATGACGTGGCTGGAAGAGTTCGAAAAGAAGCACGAGGAGGACCTTTTGAGGAAGTCACGCCTCACAGAAGAAGTCAGCGAGGATGAAGGTTTCGATCTTTGAAAAAGATTCTGGATGCTATATGGGTAAGGTAGGGGTAATTCATCTCCCAGGACCTCCATCCTTTGCAGCTTAGGCAAAATTCACACCTCGTGCCGAGCCACTTTCTTCTTATCTTTATCATTCCCACCTCTATTGGCTTAATTGGACCAAGGGTGTTGATTCTCATGTCTTAGCGCAAATTGCCCCTAGCGTATCCTCATAGCACTGGCTTCGAAAAGCTAGGAATTACTAGGCACTTCAATGAGTATGCACACGCTCCATGTAGTGAGTTTCAACTATTAGGTTGTCCCGAAAGTTCCGGAACACCTCGATCATTTTTTCAAATTTATTTCTTTTCAACATAAACACATTTTGATCAACAAGAGATTTCATTCTGTAGAGTAGAAAATTCTCTTCCGAATGATATGACATGCTGCAAAAGGCTTTATGTTGTAATGAAATAAATTTGAAAGAAGGAGGTCGAGGTGTTCCGGAACTTTCGGGACAACCTAATATGAAATTATTTCTGTGCCGTGAATGGAGCCATAACACCATATCATTCCATGCTACTTGTCGAAAGATTGCAGTCGTTTAGCGATGCATGTTGAATACGCATAGATCCAGCGAGTCTGTGATTCCACTATTAAACATAATGGCAGCGACACAGTCAGGGGCGCCGATTATTATTAACAAGGGAAGGACCACAGGTCGAAGTGGGCATTCGGAATGGGATACATATGATCCGACGTATTTTCGGACGCTGATCTCGAATCTGTATTCGAAATTTGCAAAACGATTCTCTGAGCAGAGTTATGGAGGTTTTTTTGAAAAAACAATACTATTATGGTAGGTTTGGAAGCCCATAGCACGCGAGCCAGACCTTCTTGCGCAAAAGCAGGGAGATTTTCATGTTCAGGGAGTCAAATTACCCTAGAAGACAAGTTTTTAGCCGATTCGAGAATTTGACCAAATTTCGGAAAAATCCACGGGCTATAGGGGGTGGCAGCCCATTGGACAAAGGAGAGTTCCAGTTCGGTGGAAGACGTCTTTTGTTATACCGATTCCTAAAAACCCTCCATACCGTGATCCTGAAAATTATCGTTCGATCAGTATAACTTCCGTGTTCGCTAGAACCTTTGAGAAGCTTCTCAAAACGCATATAGTTCAACACTTAGATAAAAATCGTGTCATCCCTTGCTGTCAGCATGGCTTCTGGAGAGGTATACCGACAGAAACAGCTTTGCTTTCCTCACTAAATGACTGGACCAAAGCCTTCGATGCGCGCAAGCCTACTGATGTGATTTATTTCGATTTTGCCAAGGCCTTCGACAAGGTACCCCATGCCAAGTTGCTCCACAAATTATTTATGGTCGGCATCCATCCTAGAATTGTCGCCTGGATTGAACATTTTCTCGAAAATCGTACGTACCAAGTCAGAATAGGTCGAACGTACTCCTCAGTCTATCACTCTTCTAGCGGTGTTCTCAAGGAGGGGTTTATCTCCAATTTTGTTTCTTATTTATACGTTCGACTTGCCTGCCGGTATCTCTCATCTTGGTATCAGGTATACAATGTATGCCGATGATGTTAAGATCTATTCTTCTGTTATTTCACCTGAGGATGGTGTTGCCCGTCAACGAGCTATTGATCATGTAACAGTCTGGTCCACAGACTGGGAACTCCCCCTGGCTGCGAAAAAGACAGCCGTTATTCGGATTGGAGGCAGTCTAAACTCTGAATTTTCCGATTACTACATCGGTGATATTCGTCTCAAATACGTCAGTGAAGTTAGAGACTTAGGTTTTCTATTGAGCCGCAGGCTATCATTTGATCAGCACTTCAAAAAACTTGTTAGCAAAGCCGAATATATAATCTCTTCAAAGCACTTCGGACTAGAAACTGTAGCACGCTGCTCCGTGCTTACAAAACATAGTTCGCCCCCTCCTTGAAAATGGAGCTACGGTTTATTCGTCCCATGAGAAAAAAGACAAAGATCTATTAGAAAGTGTCCAGAACAATTTCACTCGTAAGTTTGCTTTGCGTTGCAGTGATCTCAGTTACCATAGCATCCCAAATGGGATTGAAAGGCGTCGACAGTTTGGATTGCCTAGTTTATCTAGTAGAAGGAAAAAGTTTGATTTGATTATGGCTTTTAAAATACTGACTGGTAGATCCAATTTGATTTCGTCAGACTTCTTTAATCTCGTTAAGTCCAGAACAAGAGGAGGCAATTTCAAACTCCAGTCGTCGGTAACCAGAACCCAAGTCAGGTTTTACAGCTTCCCAAATAGAGTACTCTCAGATCTCAATAAACTACTTCGGCAAGATATCCTAACTATGTCACTACCCGCTTTCAAGAAGATGGCTACTGCCCACTTTACTTTAGGGGTTTCCTGAACTCTCCAATTATTGCCTGCCACTTGCTGTTGTATTATATCTTCTCTTTTTCTCATACCTCAGACTGCTTAATTGCCGTGTTTTTAATCCATGATGCTGAGCTCATTGGAAGTTCATTTGTGATTTTGTTTCGCACAATCTCAAGATGTGCCTTCAAACAAATAAATAGATAAATAAATAATAAATAAGTCGTTGACCCCTGCCTAGGAAATGCTCCTAATTGACGCTTGTTTCGTATATTTAGTGCGATGGGCAAGTGTGAAAGGTATGTGTAGGCTATCTTGTTCAGGTTGCAGGGTTTTCTGTAGAAGAAAATTCAAAATCTACCACTTCATAACCTGGCCACCTCCAATTTTCCGAAGTTGGACCAAAAACTGGATTTGGCTGAAAATTTGCACAGAGGGGTAATTCGACCCCCTGTGCACGAATATCATAATCTTTTCACGCAAAAACGCCTAATTCGTGTGGTACGGGATTCTCTTCGACTTGGTATCCTTCCCTTGTGAGTAATGTTAGCAGTTATAAATAAAGTGGCAGAGTAAGTGATAGGTGTGATAGGTACCAGTCCAAGAAAACGTCCAGAAGTGGAAGAAAAGCACTTACTGACGATGAAACACAAAATGCAAAAAAAACTCGCACTGGCGGGGAGCAAACCCTCGGCCCCTCTCCTGCAGATCCGGAGCACTACCACTGAGCCGCTGAGGCCGTTGACTGCTCAGCAACGGCCATGCTGATGAACCGTTCATTCAAAAAAACCTCCATAACTCCGCTCAGAGAATCGTTCTGCAAATTTGGAATGCATATTCGAGATCAGCGTCCGAAAAGAGATCGGACCGTATGCATCTCATTCCGAATGGCCACTTCGACCTGGGGTCCTTCCCTTGTAAGTCCAATGAGTGGTGTGAACAGTTTTACAAAAGGAAATATCGCAAAACAGAACGCATAAGTGAGGGTTGGGCCTCCGCGTCGAGCAGAGTCTGAATTTCTGCGATTCCGTCACTTTGCAATCTCGCGGTTTTGCGAGGTACTGCAGCTTACCTTTAGAACTGTTTGGTTGTCTTGGCTTCACTTTATGGTGCACTGCGACTTGAAGTCGTCGGGACACATTTCTCCATGTTTCTCTGACATGCCACACAATTTCATTTACGCCTTGAAAGACGCGTAGAAGTCCTTTAAAAAATGGAAGAAGGTATCATTCTTTTCTTGCTGGCACAAGTTGACATGGCCTTAAAGACACCAGAAGGGGGTAATTTTGGCTTACGGTAGAACAGACGTAGTGTGGACGAGTTTGTGCAATGGCGGTCACTTGAACTCGTCCACACTACGTCTGTTCTACCGTAAGCCAAAATTACTCCTTTACGGTGTCTTTAAAGACACCGAAAGGGGTCAGTTTTGGCTTACGGTATAAGATTACGGTGGCTTGCAGTTGCCGCAATGCACACATGACACCTTGCTAAGACGTTGGAAGTGAGTTCATTAGGTTTTAATTGTAATCACACTTTCTTCTCACGCTTCCGCTTGTTCTTCATTTGGCTCTTTACTTGTTTGTTGCTTTGTGATGTTTCACTTATTTCACATCGACACGAATGAATGCTATACACTCTACGAGACAACAAGTGACATATCAGCGGAAAACTCGGGAAGTCAGTGTGTGCAGTTCGAAGTGATGCGAATGTCATGCGAATACACAGCTTAGCGTTGCACTGTTGAATACGGATTTCCAACCGATCGTCGCTTCTACCTTGAATGGTCGTTACAAGATTGTCATTTCTTTTTCTTTGCATCTTCCTCTTTTCGAGCCCCTTCCGGTCCCTTTAAGAAAATCGTTATCTGTGAGAAGTTGATTCAGTGTTCCTAGGATAGTCAAATTTTAAAATTTGATTCAGGGCGTGGCTGTAACACATTCTGCTCAGATCGCATTGTTTAGACTGGATTTCGGCTCACAAGAAAAAATTGGAAGTGATGAAGATCAGGGACGAAGCATATGACCAGCTGCAAGTTTTGGAGAAGGTTAAGGAAAGATTGTCGCAAGCCACGTTTGGTGTTCGAAAACGAGAGCGGAAACGTCGTCTTCGCGATGACGGAAATACAGAGGAATTTGAATTACAAAATGACGCTTCAGTGGTGCGTTTCACTTATGCGCTCAGACCTTTTTGTTCTCTCTGCACGATTGTGAAGTAACTTTTATCAATTGCGAAAGTTCAAGGATAACGCATTACCCGAAGAATATATGTCTGATGATGAAGTGGAATCAAAACCAGAAGAACCTCTGAAAGTTGTCAAAGTGTATTACGCGTCACGCACTCACTCTCAATTGGACCAATTACTGGAGGAATTGCATAAGACGAGGTTTGTAAAAAAAAATAACGGATGAATGCCAAAAGTTGTGTGGGACCCTACCATTTCTTCTCTTCTTCATTTCTCGGTCAGGGAAGTTATACATCACTGGAGGCGCATTCTCTTGTTCGTCGCAAAGATGACATCGCTAGATCTTTATTGGTCAAAGGTGTCTGGGGCGTTATTGCCACACCTCGGTTTGGAAAGGGGCGCAGGAGTTCCCTCATACCTCCCTTACCAATGATTCACTAGTGATTGAACGTCTGAGAACAGCCTTTCTCCCGTTGAACGTAAAGTAGGCCTTCAGTAGGCTTTTGCTCGAGGATCTTTGATTGGTAGTTTCAGATTTTCTCCTCGTATCGTGACAGCTGCATCGCGTCAAATTTTATGTGTTAACGAAGATGTCACAAAACTTAAGTTCAGTCACCTTATTAATGAAAGATGCATGGAACTTCGAAAAGGTTGCGCTGTGGAAGGGAAGAGGATAAAATTGGATGGAAAAGAGGTGCATTTATTTCAGACTCAGAATTACTTATTTTGTTTCGTGAAGTGCTGATTCAGAATCCTTCATGCCTGAAGAAAACATCCAGCAAATGCCCATACTATAAAAGTGATTCAATCGAAGAACTGTCAAATGAGATGCTAGCAGGTACTCTCCGTAAAACAAATGAGGTAGAGAAGCTTTCTAGAGCTTTCTACTCGTTATTTTTTCTCTTCCTACCTCCTTTCACAGCTTCCATTCTCTTATCACCACTTTCCTACCTTTGATCATGGATCTGCGGGGGCAGCTGTCCGAAATTTGGAATGCTAACACCTTCATGAAGTTGACAGCTCGTATTTTAAGGAGGTGGAAGACCTTCAGTAATTCTGTGACCCTTCAACTGATTTTGGTGAATCATGGGTTTTCTCGATTGAATAGTAATGGTTATAGACATTGGTGTCCCTCCAACTGCCTTATAGTTGCCAGCTATAATTTGGAACGGAACCACATGAACTAAGCATACACAAGACAAGCGTTCAGTGCCTACATACCTATGTTTATCGAGTCCTGCAGTGATCGTCCTGCAGTAGGGATCGCTTTTTCAGATTATCATCTCACTTCTCCGAGATCCATAGACTATTTAAGGACCGATTTGCAACTGTTTGCACCATTTGATTATTTGCACGCCATGCCCATGGAGGGGCTATAGTTCCTACTCGCTTCGGGTACGATCAGTAGCCTCTAAGCTGCATGAGACTAGATCTATAAGTTTTTGTTGTAAGCGCCGCCCACTCCGAGTATGTTTTTTACCTCTTTCAGAAACTCATCTCCGATCTCAGCTCAAATCTTTCCTGCATCCACTGTGTTTCGAGAGCTAATAGGCTGAATAAGATTCAGCCTCAATACCACACACTCGGCTCACGGCCGGCTCACCCGCGTGGGTCTATCTGCTGAGAGGGGAAATGGATTTCGCGACATTTGCCTTTTGACGCTCATTATCTTATCCTATCAACCGTTATCAAGCTGGATCACCCACCATCAATGTCCCCGTCCCAATCCGCAAAACACGTGGGAGTATCTATCGCTCTAGGGTCAACGCGAATGGCGAAACGACCTTGGTGACATTCGCCTTTGTAGGCTTCTTATGAGCTCTTATCAGCTGCTATCACTTTCGGTTCTCCACCACTGAGGTTCCCCTAGCATTCTCCATATCACTTGTAAAATACAGGATCCCAGCTTCGCTGCGACGCGAGATATGGATTTCGTGACAAACCACGCACAGGCAAACGAATTATCTATAGTAGGATAGTAGGAGAGATTATTTAACAGTGAAAACCTCTTCATGTTTCACTTTCATGAGTGAAGAAAAACACCATAGTGATATCAATTTTTCCGGTTAATAATTTTAACTATTCAGCTGGCAAGAGGTAACTTGTACGTATATCCCAACACTGCTGTACGTTCAAAATTGTTACGGTTATTCGCTCGAATAGCAATGCTCAAAGGAATGGTATACGGAAATTTGGGTTTATCTGTTACCCATATAGTTACCTGTATCTGCTTACCAGGAGCCACATACAAACTTCAACGCGGAAATATTAGGTCTGTGCAGAATAAATGGCCAAAACGGACTACTTTTTTCAAAACGCCATAACTTCGCTTCGATACATTTTTATTTGTCGAAATAAAAACCATTCGAATCTACACGACCTTGCCAACGATCTGATAAAGAAAATATGCCATCATGATCAAATTCTGGATTGCGAAAATTAATGAAGTCAACGATGGCATTTTCAACCTGCATAGTTTCGGCGAATTTTTTCTGACGCAGGTTTGCATCGAGAACCGGGGAAAGGTGGTAGTTCGTCAGGGATAGGTTTGGGGAATAAGGGGGGTGAGGGAGAGTCTCGATCAGTTTCTGCCGGGTGACTTGAGAACTATGGGGTTTTGCGTTGTTTTGCGCGCCCGGCAAAAACTGATGCAGTCAGGCATCGAGACTCTCCCTCACCCTCCTTATTCCCCAGACCTATCCCTGACGGATTACCACTTTTTCCGGGTTCCCGATGCAAACCTGCGGCAGAAAAACTATGCACGGTAAAAATGCCATTCTTGACTTTATTAATTCTCGCAATCCAGAATTTGATCGTGATGGCCTATTTTCTTTACCAGATCGTTGGCGAAACTCTGTAGATTTGAATGGTTTTTATTTCGACAAATAAAGTTGTGTCTGAGCGAAGTTATGGCCAGTTACGTTTCGGCCATTTATTCTGCACAGACCTAATAATAAGAATCCGGCTGAGATACAGCCCCTCAAAGTACGTCGGAGGAGTTGGAGATGTCCGTGGAAGTGGCCGCGAGGGCTCTGGAAGCAAAGCGGTGGTGCTCATGTGGTCAGAGACGTGGAGTAGGAAGCACATGAGCATTGTGCGCGAAGCTTTGAACTGCACTTTCCCCGTCGACAACTACTAGAATGTTCGGGGGTTTCTTTTTTGTTTCCCTCCATGCACTGTAACTTGTAGATCAATTTTGAGAGGAATCAG
>OZ022259.1:26876668-26973218 GCA_963978905.1 Trichostrongylus colubriformis | reverse complement strand
TTTCAGTCGGAAAGAAACATATCCCGGGAACAAAATTGGAGCTATGGATTCTCATAGATTATTGATAGTACCTAAAAGCAATTGTTGTCATTTGTGTGTACAACTAGAAAGAATTTGCATTTGAAGATACTCGCATAATGTTTGTTGTATCTCTGGTAAAATTTACGCTGCACCGATCTTGGAAACATATGTTATTCTTCAAACTAGTAGTGTATGAAGTTATAATTGCTTATTTGGAAATATTGAAAAACTAGAAGAAATATAATTTTGAATATCGAGCGACTCCATGTGGCGCACGCCGTCCGTTATGGGTCAAGATATACTCTCCCGCTCCCAGGTTAACATGTGCATCAGGAATATGAATTTTGGCTATCGAGATATGAGGCCAATCACCTATTTACTACGCTGTTGGCACACACGTTGTTCGCCATATGTAAACTCTGCGTAGAAAGAATTTCCTCAAATATCACTTTTAACTACTGCTGTGGAAAGGAAATATATATTTCACCATAAATGGCCACTTCGTCACTATCCCTTTCCTTTTAGATACGTTGTCAACTCGTTGCATGTAAGGTTTTGTCCCTATTTTTCGCTTTTCCAGTGCATGTTGATACTGTTTCCGTGGAAGACGATAAGGCTAGATCTTATCCATCACCTTTGTTCACAATAAAGGCATTCTTGGAGGCGTTGAGCAACAGATGTGAAGATGGGAGAATCATTGTCGAGAAAAAGGGAAATGCCTCTAAGTAGGTTTACTTTTTAGCAATAGTTTGGTATGACAAATCCATTCCGGCATGTTTAGTCGAAATCGAACCCCACTCAAGAGCGATTCATGATCCAATAACATTCGCGCGCAAACTGTGTAATAACCAGCGATTTCAAAATGAAAAAATAATTGGAAGCTGCAGACCGACGTTTTTCAAACAATCTATGTATCTACTTGAGTGGGACAATTGAACAGAGTCGGCTTTGCAGGGGCATTCTTGAAAAGTACAAATTATCCAGAAGCTCGGGGCTCTACAAGGGGTGCCAAAAAAGGAGTAATTTTGGTCACGGCTCGCAGCCGCTATGTTTACAAAACATAGGGAAACGAAAGCGATAAAAGTATTGGGGCAAAATATCCCCGAAATGTTCCTTTAGAAACATGAGCAAGCTAAGACTCATTACTTCCACCTCCATCAAAATACGAAGCCTTCAGTCGGCGCAGTCGGGGCTCAGAGCACCTACGGTGTCAAGGTCCGCTTTAAACAAGGGAGGGAGGTTCTAAGGTAGGTTTTTTGTAGGAAGCTTACTGAGGATTGGCCCTTCGGTTCGTGGGAGTCACAGAGCCCTTGCTGCTCGGACAACACTGTTATGATCCGACGTGTAATTTTTCATACCTCAAACCCTTCCGTAGGGTTTCAGTGGTAACGGCACGATCTGGTTCTTGGAAACTAAGGGCGCTGAGAGCGTGAAAAAAAAACCGAATGGTGAAGTGCACCACCCAATATGAATCCTCTTAGGTACCCAGAGTGAACGGACCTCTGCAAGGTTCTGAACGAGGGCGACGAAATCTCTGCTTTTGCCGTGTTGAGGTGACTCATCATGTTCACTCGGAATAATCTCCCGATCCTGTTCGCGCAGAAGGCTCCCACGGGGTTTAGTGATAGTATGAGATGTGCTCTTAAGTTTGGGGATGAAAATACCTCACCAGAGTTTGCTAGTTTGATCAAAGTAGGGTTGAAAATGGAGGAGGAAAATTACCTTTTTTTTGTTGGCACCCTCTGTATATCAATAATAAGAAGAGCAAAGTTTTCGAATACCTTAACACATCAAAGAAGTGTGATGCTCCAAGCTCCATTGTGACCGCAGGCGAATGCTTCATAGCTGCGCAGAAACTGGGGTGGGGGTCGACGGTCGAATTTCGGCGCAGCGAGTGGTTTGCGGCTTTATCTGTGGAAACAACAACAACAACAACATAGGCGAACTCCTGGAGCTTCCAAACTGCAATCTTTGAACATCTTTTACGGTACCAGCCCATTGCGTCTTGAGTGGAATTCCAAACGACACGTACTGACGGCGCCGCGAGTGCGACGCCTAGAAGCGAAAATCGACCAATCGCCCCCACCTCAGAAACTGAGTTGGTGTTGATAAACTATATCCGATTGCGCGGCAACCCGCGATGTGTTCGAGTGTTTTCTTGTCGGTGTTTCGCTGTTCGTGGTTCCGAGCAATTGTGGTGCGAATCTTACGACCTTGGGAACTGGCTCGAATGTGCAACATCCAGTCAACTGGCGTATTTAAGGTTTCGTTTTATTCTTCTGAATCCCGCTTCACGACTGATGGAAATAGTCAAGGAGGCACGAGCAACCATACTTATAGGAGGCACAATGGAACCCGCAGGTTTACTGGTAATATTTTCATGCGCGTAACATTGAAAAGTATTTGCATGGGATACTATTCCAGAAGAGATTGTATAGTTACGTAAACGCTCGTGAGAGCGGAAAGTACCTTGGTCATTTTGATGGGAGGGCATTAGACTTTTTGGCCTCATCACCAACGGTCCTGTGGGTGTGTATACATTGGTACGAATGACCTCCTTGGCACCCTATGTGCGAACGCTTGACTACTTTCTCGCACCTCATGTGCGAGAAAGTAGTTAACTAGCTGAGGTCTGCTATAGACCGCTCCAATTCATTAACTGAGAGTAATGTCCATAAGGGAAGAAATCGAGGCAGTTTTGCTATAGAACGAACTAAATCACTTACTACATCAATGAAATGTACAGCAGAAAACGAGAGTGATTCAGAATTGCTAATAAGTCATATTTTTTGAATTAAAACTATAAATTATAAAGCTAATTAGTAGCGAATCTGTAAGCATTAGAAAACGTTGCAGCTCAACAAAGTTTGTTGGAAACAAGCACTAGTAGTGGATTGCTCGAACACCTGTCTTAATACCTGCATTTCACCTCATTGAACTGCCAAATTTAGCTTGTGGCCATACCAATTCATATTAAAGGTGTGAAGATAAATCTACTCTCCTTCATGACTCCCTTACGGGCATTCTATGACATTTCATCGAGATTAATAATTTGACGTTTGCGCTTTGATAATTCAACCAAGTAGGTTTTGTTCTATCTATTTTACTGACTTACTTTTATTCATTATTCCAACTATTATTTGCAATACCGTAACTTTTGACAGCGTTACAATAGTATCTGACTGGTTACCATAGCACCATTCAACCAAACTCTTTTTTTCGAAAAAAACCTTTAATCAAAATTTTACCCACGCTGTTTTCCTCTGTGGACATTAACTTAGTTAATGAAGTTGAGCGGTCTATTGCTGACCTCTGCTAGGTAACTACTTTCTCACACATTAGGTGCGAGGAAGTAATTAAGCGTTCGCACATGGGGTGCAAAGGAGGTCATTCGTACCAATGTTTACACATCCACGCCCCTATGGATGTGGACCAACGCTTTTCCACCAATACGGTCAAGTGCCGCCAGCTCCTGAGGGGGGGGGGGGGCATGGAATGTGCAAGTCAGCAGGTACCTATACCTAAAAATGGTAGTAATCAAAAACTATCAATTTTCATCGGCATTAATTCATATATGGTATACCTACTTTTTTGTACCCTGAAATCTGTGGTTCAGGTTGACTGTTTATCACGTGGAGGAGTTGAAAATGGAATAAGACGGTTTTCCTGTTCTCATGTAATCGATGATCATCAGTTACTGGCACTAGCCATAGGTTGGTTTTGTGGTTCTTTGAATGCAATATCCTTTGCTGAAGGGAGAGTTACGGCATCCTCAACTCGGTGAGAGGGTCGCTAGGTCTATTTTATTTATTGCCCGACTACCACTTTTAGCTCTTTCCATCCTCTTGCTTCTGTTCTTTCATCTAGGCGTATACTCTGTTTTTCCGCCATCTAGGCGTACACTCTGTTTTTCCGCCTTTTCCCTTCTTCAGTCGAGGCCGTGCATAATATTTACGCTACAAGAACTGCTATTTTGAATGTAGTTTCTTTTATCTTCTCTGCTGACGGTACACACAGCACATTTGCTTACACTTTCACGCCTATTATCACAGTTAGATCGTGGAGCATCGAAGCAATGGTTGTACCTGATTATATCAGATTCATCAGACTATGTGTGAGTAGTTTAGGTCATCATGTGCGAAATGAGAAGTTCACCTTAACTTTTGAAACTCGTGGGAATGTCCAGTGTGTGAGTTAATTACTGTATTGCTTCTTAAACTACAGCAGCACATACAGCTGGCGGAAGCGCTGTGGATGATAGACACTGTGCCACCAGCTGTGAGCTAAAGGAAACGCCTACGGAACTTCCATGGTTCATATTCCTCTCAAAGGAATCGGAAACATGAGTTTCTCTGTTACCCATGTATCTATATGTTGTACTTGCTAGATAGGGGTTGTATGCAAAGTTTTACGCGAAAAAAGAAGCTAAGAATCCGGCTAAGTTACAGACCTCAAAATGATGGCCGAGGGGTCGGGACCTCAGAGCAAATGCAATCCCATCATACGGCGCGGTCGAAGACGCATAGTGGGAACAAAAACTCACGAAACAGTGAAACGCATAATGGGAACAGAAAGTTGCGTAAACGGACCCGCTCTTCGTCTCCGACCGCGGCGGACGACGGGGTGGGTACTATTCTGAGGCTCCGCCCTCTCGTTCATCGCCTTCAGGAGCTGTAGCTTAGTCGGAAACTCACTTTTTTTGCGTGAAACTTCGGTCCACTGCGTGAACATGGTTGCAACTTTTATTAAGTAAGTACAATGTAAGTATTTGGATAACAGGGAAACTTATTCTTCTCGTGAACGACTTTCGAGAGATTTCCTTCATTGTGGAGCAGAAATCTGAAAACTGGTAGAGCAACTTTGTTGAATTCTCGCAAAATTTTCCGACACAGCATTTTAACAGCTGTCAGCGGCCAGCAGTTCAAATTTTCGCGCCTACTTTATTTTCTCGTTGGTCTGCTTCTCTCTTTGCGTCCCTGACCACGTGACTGGCGCCTCTTTGCTCCTCAGCCCCAGCGTCTAAACCCACTTTGGGAGCTCTATCTCAATTGGATTGTTGTATATGCGCATCAACAAACAAATATAACATCAATATGTGGGTAACAGAAGAACTCAAATTTTCGTGGACGATTCCTTCAAGTTCCTCTAGTCGATGGATACCACCATCCCGTTGTATATGACATCTGCAACACATCTATCTATTCTCGTTGAAAAAAAAAGAATCAGTCCGAAATCAGCAAGCGAAGTGGTCCGTCTGGTTCCATCTACACTGCGGTGCATAATGGTAAAGCCACTCATAAATTGTTTCAAAACTATCATAGCAAGATGTTTCTTGGAAACATCTCAGGTATAGATTGTAGCAAATTTGATCGCGCATTCACACATTAATATCAAACTTGAGCTCGAAATAACAGAACAGATTCATCTTCATTTTTTCAAAAAATGTCGCTTTTGTGGTGGTGCAAAATGATAAAGCCAGTAAGGATTTTCATTAAGTCGTAAACAACGAAAGGGCAATACGCTACTCTAATAATCTGTTGGCCTTCCTTCTCTCCGAATAACCTGAAAAATCCGATTGTCTAGACTCATGTAAAGAGTATTAATGAGATCTTGGTCCACTTGGTGCCACGCGTGGATTATAGCCCCTTTGAGCTCCTTAACTCCTTGGAATTCCCTGTTATCTGCGTAAATCCGTCGCACCATGAAGCCCCATACATTTCCCATCGGATTAAGGTCTGGGCTATTTGCCGGCCAGGGCAGCAGCCTTATTCGATGACGGCTGAACCATGCACTTGTGCTCTGGCTGGCGTGGATTGGTGCGTTATCTTGCCCAAAAACAAGATTTCGGCTCCGATTTTCACGCTGGAAGAAAAAGAGCACTGCGCGTAGCCACTTGATAAACGGCAAGACTCGCCTTTATAGGAACGAACCAAAACTTCAGACGTTCCTTCAATGCGGCCCATACCATTACGGCCCCTACTTTGAAATCTCTTGAGAATCGAAGCATGTGCTTTCTCAAAATATCGTTTGCCATCTGATTCGTCGCAGTTGAACTTTCTTTATGAGAAAAAACAATCTGGAAAGGAAAAACATCATAAGAAAGCAAGAGAGACTTTACGACCTAATACCCTACCTTACTCCAGTCCACTCGGCTGCATGTTTTGGTGAACTGCACTCGATTTTTGCGGTGTTCTCGTGTCATGAATAGTGCTTTCCTCATTTTCTGTCGCGAGATAAACTTGCACTTTTTTAGAACCCGCAAAACAGTTATTTTGGAGATGTTTAGCTCCAAAGAAGACCTGATACCCGAGCTCGACTTGGTAGAATTCGATGCTTTTCCGAGAATACGGCGCTTATCCTTCTCGTGAAGTGAAGGAGGTCGCCCAGAACTCTTCTTTGTTCCATATGTTGCAGAATCCTTGAGGAGGTAGTCGACGACTGTGTGGCTTTGCTCCAATTCTTGCGCAATATGACGATTTGACAATCCCAGCGCTTTTTTTGCGACAACTTTGCCTTTTCCAAAACCAAATAAGGGTTTTCTTCCCCCCATTATCTGGAAAAGAAAGACATTACAGCAGCAAAACGATCCAACAAATAAAGATGAGAAGCGACGGAAAAACTTAGGGTGGCTTTATCAGTTTGCACCATCGCAAAAGCTGCATTTTTTGAAAAATTAAGATAAAATTTTTCCTTGATTTTGCTCTGGAACTTAGTTTCGATGTACGGATGCGCGATCAAATTTGCTACAATCTATACCTGAGAGGTTTCCAAGAAACATCTTACTATGATAGTTTTTAAACAATTTATGAGTGGCTTTATCATTATGCACCGCAGTGTATTATCGTTTCATTTCTTTTTCGTCCTGAAGTCTGTGCACATGTCTTGGCCGCCTTCCCGGTAAGCAGATGGTGCCATTGGGTAAGGAATACTTCGTCGCGGCATCGGGCGTGCGACGCAATGGATGCATGACAGGGGCACCATAATGAATAGTTGGGTACTGACGCAGTGGTGTCCTACTCCCTATTTCAGGCGCATACCCCCTCTTAAAGACACCGGTAGGGGTAAATTCGGCAAATTGGGGGATTACGAAGGTAGAGATGCTCAGCAGTATAACAGTAGAGAAAGAACGACATGAAACGGCGAAAAAACGGAGAAGTAGGAACCCGAAAATCTCCCTTCTCTCTCTCGTCCTTTGCGTCTCTAGCCGGCATGGACTGAAGACAGGCCAGAGTCTGAACCAGCCGGCCGCGATTGTTGTCCCGCCTCTCCACGGCGACTCCCCCGGCCGCATAACCGCATAACGGCATGCCGAACTGCGGGGTCGCCATAAGACCCCAAGACGCGTTTTTTAAATGCGTTTTTCGCATATGACCTCTTCTAGAGTAGAAGGTTCGTTTTTAGAGAATATGTACTCCCTGATCTCAGTTCTCCCTTACCCCTAATGGTGCCTTTAAGGTAGGTAGAGCATCGCTGGACGCAGACAGTCACCCACTCGTAAGAGAAGAGCTGTTTTTGAAGAGCGTAATGAACAGAAAAAGGATAGATCTGTGGCATTCATACTCTTACAGTCGGAAGGGAAAAAGGTACCTTCATGAAAAAAAAACTGTGTGTGAACTTTATTCATGTACTATCTACTTCGGGAGTGTACTCTTTGCCAATCATTTCAGGTGGAACTCGTCGCGGAAACTCTCATATTGTTAATCCGCGAGGTTCCTAATGGGTGCGTAGTCTTTTTCACGAGTTACGATTATATGGCGCAATTCATGGCAACTTTGGAAAAATTCAAAATTTCGAACAAGTGTAAGGTGAGTTAAACCACAATTTAAGGAGTACTTGTTGGATAATTGAAGTTGCACCCGTCCTTATGAAAGGATTTTAGATGAAGAAACTTGTTTTCGTCGAATCTCGTGGGGCATCCGGAGATATATGGGATCGTTTTGTTGCCGCTGCTCGTGTTCGCGATGGTGCGGTCTTGTTTGCTGTCGCAGGCGGGAAACTAAGCGAAGGTGAACAGGATTTCTACTTTTTTGATGGTGGACTTCTAGACTCTCCTCCATAACCGGATAACCTTGCAGTCGTTCTAGGAGTGCGGAGTTTTGCGGAACAGGGATTGACCTCCGTGCAAGGGGAAGTTTGGAGTGGCTGAAGGCTTTTGAGAGAACGTATTTGAATTCGCCAGCAAATGGCGACACGTCGCTTGGAAACGTGTACTTTTTCTCGAAGAAAGCAATGTGATGCGCACTCTTGTTGGAGTGATTCGCGGGTGTACAAATTTACAACGATTTTTTCCTTCTCTGGTTGATGCGTTGTAGGGAATGTGCTTCTCATTGCTTATGTTGTCGCCATGAACGGAGGACTAATTAGGCTGCATTTATACTTAGCTATCGATTGTGCTGACGCAGAACAGCAGCACGCAGGCTCCGCGATCAATACATTCACGTGTACATGAATCTGGTGATTGTGAACCTTGCGTCACATCAACGGTCATCACAGTGATTGTTCCTCAATGATCTATGTATACTGCTTTATGTGATATAGGACGCATAGTATAGGTGATTCAATGAATACCTTTGACTCGATCATGCTACAAATATGCTTCTCAATCTGGAACTTCGTCGCATGAATTTTAACTGTGCACCACTGTTGACGTTTCTCGTATTGTGGTCAACACGCAGAAGGTTCCAAGATGATCAAACCACTTTTAAAGTGCTTATTCCTCTAATTGCTGTTCCTTCCCATTATTCCTGTGTAAGGATGCTGTCACTTAGACAAAGATAAACACCCACAGTCAAGCATGGGTAGCGGAATCCTCAGAGAGGTTCGTATTCTGATGGAAAATGGGGGTCATATTTTTGGAAATTCCAACTAGGCATCTGGTCAAAGCTAGAAAAATTCGGGGCTAATGACACCACCGAATCGACCTGTACCCGCTGCTGGGCATTTTTGAATTTACAACAGTGATGAATGATTGGAGCTAATAGTGAAACTTATTTCAGGGATCAATTTCAGCGATGAGTTGGGACGCGCCGTGTTTATGGTCGGACTACCGTATCCCAACAAAAACAGCGTCGAACTCAAAGAAAAGATGAAGGTTGGCAATGACGTTCATCTTGCTGGGATGTACAAGGGGTGAAAAAAAGTTATTTTTTCCCACACTCTCAATCCCACATTAGTCGAACTTCAGCACATTCTGACAAGGTACTTCCATCCCCAAATTCAAGAGCACACCTCACACTATCACTGAACTCCGTAACAGCCTTCTGCACGAGCAGGATCGGGAGCTTCTTCTCCGTGGATAGGATGTGTCTCCTCAACTCGGCAAAATCCGAGGTTTCGCCACGTTCGTTCACAGCTTTGCTGAGGCCCGTTCACTCTGGGTATCTGAGGAGATTTTTGTTGGGTAGTGTTCTTGAACATTCTGTTTTCTCCGGGTTCATAACGCCCTTCGTTTCCAAGAACCAGGACTGCCATTACCGCTGGAGGTGGGTTTGGAGCATGAAAAATGACACTTCGGATCATAGCAGCGTTGACGAGGCAGCGATAGCTCCGTAGCTTCTATGAACCGATTAGTCAGTCCTCAGGAAGCTTCCCACGAGAGAATTTCCACAGAAGCTGGCTCAGCTATTTCAGGCGGAACTTCATGCCGTAGGTGCTTCATGCCGTAGGACTGTGCTGACTGCAGGATTCATATTTTTGTGACGGTGAAAGTAGCTAGCCACAGCCTGCTTCCTCTCTGAGAGGAACATTCCAGGAAAATTTTGGCTCTATACTTTCATCTCTTTCGTACCCTCTGTTTTGTATACTTACAATTAGTGGAAGAGAGCCGCAAACAAATTTACTTTTTTTCGGTCCCCCTCCCGATAAACTCTTGGTGTTTTAGTTTTTGTCCTTTTTACTCTACATTCTCGCTTCTGTAAAATATAATATACCTTCACCCATAATGTTAAAAGCGACAGGGGTTCTATGCGCTCACTCGGTGACCTACACATCGCTGTTTCATACCACTTGAGTTCCCCGTTGTCTCGCAAGACAAATGATTTTTTTTTCAATCAATCTTCAAACAAGGAGGTTGAGGAATTTTATTCAAATAATTTTTCAACTACGCTTGATTATCCTTCATAGCTTGTACAGGGTGCGCCAAAATTATGGCGAATGGACATGCACGCACATTTCGAGCAAGTATCCAAAGATGCTGTATTTTTCTCTGCTTCTGTCATGACTATAGTGTTGATGTGCTCATACGTAACATAGATGACCGAGAAAATATATCATTGTGACCATGACTGAGCGATCCCGCTATAGTTCTGCAATCACTGGATCATCGACAAGGATTTCCGGCACGCGAAACTCGTGAGCGTGTTGGTATACATCTGTGGGTCATCTACCGGTCCATCAAATGCTAAAAAGCGGAGAGTGACCGATATGGACGGGGGAGGCGTGTAACTGTGACCACGACCACCAATTTGAGGAAGGAACGCGAGAGGATTTGCAGAGAGCCGTCACGCTCGGTTCGCCGATGGCTCGAGAATGGTTATCAAGGAGGACGCATTGTTGCCCTGGACTAATGCTCACTTCGGAAGACGTGACTGGACGTTCCAGCAGGACGGAGCTCCGGTTCACAGAGCACGTGTGGTCCAAAACTGGTGCAAGACCCATTCCCCGACTTTATCCGCTTCGAGGAGTGGCCACTAATTCACCAGATTGAAAACCTATGGATTACAGCGTCTGGTCGGTTCTAAAAGCAAAGGACTACGCAAAACCGCACCGCTCTGTGGAATCACTGAAGAAAATTCTACAGAAAGCGTGGGACGAGCTTAGCGCCGTACTTGTGTGCCACGGTCGATGCCTGCACGACGCGTCTCAAGGCCTGTGTCAATGCCAACGGAGGGATTTTCAAAATTCACCGGTTGTGTATGATTAATAAGTGAACAGTGAAGGTTGCTATGTCTTAGGTTTCTTAAGATTGTGATGCACTCGTTCTAGGCGACTCAAATACCTTTTCGCTATAATTTTGGCGCACCCTGTAGAAAGGAACCGAAACTCATACAATTACCTTTAGCAACGTTTGCTATCTGGCTAGGGGTGATTGTGGCCGTTTCAGTCGCCAGATGTGCTCTACCAATTTCCGACCACGCAAATTATAGCCGTAACAATTCAAGAAACAGAAGTCGTGGATTGTAGCTAGAACACCCGATTTCACTCGTCGGAAATCACTCCTACGGTTTGCGTGAATTAGTGTCCTATCGTGGCCTTCCATGAGGACAGAGGTAGTGTTCGGATAGGTTGCATTACAACTTTGGGGACCACTTACAAGAAAGGCCCATGAGGTCATGGTGAGCTTTCTCAAAACGGTTTCTAGCATTTTATAGGGTCACATACATGAAGCAAAAAAGCGGTCTCAAATTCGGCTAAATGGTTTTGGGGAGGTCAAAAAATGAGTGAAAAAAGTTACTTGGAAAGAAGCACTTTTGACCAGTTTGTTACAGTGCTTTCCAGCTGTGACCTTCAGAATATACATATCAGAAGACTCCCTTCAAACCTACGCCAAAACCGATGCGAACTGGATCCAAAATGTGGAGTCACCTTTGGTAACCAGGAAATGAGGCATAGCAAACTCATAGCTGATGCACAGGTCTGATCTGTGCAGTGGTTGGATGGCCAAGTGGATAGTGCGATGAACAAGCAGTGGAGCGGCGAGGAGAGGGACTGGGGTTCGAGTTCCCTTGGCCTCGAGGCTTTTGCATTTTCTGGATATTCTTTGTTCGGCGCTATACTATTTGCGCACATGCAAAATGACTACAATTTTCGTCGCTGGTGCACAAAAGTGACCTCATTTACAAGCTTTCAGTGGTTAACGTGTTTGGACCCTTCGGCGCCCCTAGCACGCTTGCCAGACATTTTCGTGCGAAATTAGTGTGATATTCGTGCTCAGGAGACCCAATTAGCCCCAGATACAAAGTATTATCCAATTTGAGATTTTGACCCAAACTCGAGAGAGTGGGATGGACATGGGCACATAACACTGCTCTACTTGTACAAACGAACATCTAACAGCCTCGACTAAATTCAATGGAACTTGTGCAGAATCAACGCATTCCAAATGAACTGCACATAGCAACACCATGCGATGGCAAAAGATGCCAACTATTTCCTTATATCGGCTACCGACCTCCTTTTGTTGAGTGCTCTTTAATAAGGTAGTAGTAGTACTAGCGGTCCCCCAATTTTTCGAGCTTCGGTCAAAGTCTCGATTAGGCTGAAAACTTGTCACCTAGGGCATTTCGACCCCTTGAGCATGAATAACACACGTGCTTTGCGGGCAAACGCTTAGTTTCCCTGTTATGAGCGTTGGCAGGTCCAAATCAATCAGTCGCTTAATACGCAAAAATACTGAAAATAGCGGTTCCCTGGCAGAATAAAAATTGATTTTGTACACATTCTGCACGTGTGGTCATACATGAGCACAAATGGATGAAAACTAAAAAAATGCAAAAATTTGTCCTCTGGGGATCGAACCATTAACCATTTCGTGGACCTCCTAAAACCATTTAGCCGAATTTGAGACCGGTTTTTTGCTTCATGTACGTGATCCTATAAAATGCAAAAAAACGGTTTCGAAAAAGCTCACCATGACCTGATGGGCCTTCCGTGTTAGATGACTCGGCCAACGGTGAGGACTACGTCTTCAAGGAACTCGTAAAGGCGTGCATGAGCCACTACAGATCTTCTTTGTGACAATGTAACGTCATCCGCAAGCTTAGATCAAATTTTCCCTTGAGGTCATGGATCAAACTACATACAATCCTATTCGACTAAGGCAATTTTTTCACTTCAGTATCTCGATTCTCAAGTACCAGGAGGTGGTAACCAATTGTATCAGTCATTGTGTATGCATGTAATCAATCAAGCCATTGGACGGGCCATACGACATCGAAAAGATTATGCCATGGTGTATCTGGTGGACTCTCGGTAAGTCATCAGAGACATTGGTGGTCCGTGATTGTTCCAACTCTGATCGGTATACGAAGAGGCAGAATATTTAACTGTTTGAAAGGCCAGATATCCAAAAAGACGGTGTGTGGTGCGCTTGAGGCGTTGGATGCACTTGAAGGAATCGTCCACGGAAATGTGAGTTCTTCTGTCACCCGTATATTTATGTTGTATGTGCTTAATGTGGGTTGCATGCAAAGTTTCACTCGAAAAAAGTTGAATCCGGCTAACATGCAGCACCACAAAGTCTCGGTCGGGTGAGCGGGGCCTCCGAGCAAGTGCCCATCCTGGCGAGACGGGGCTTTTACTCGAAGGCCCGCTCACCCTGCCGAGGATTCGAGGAATTGCATCTTCGCCGAATTGTCACTTTTTCGCGTGATTTGCGTGCGGCTCTTATCAGGCAAATACAACATAAATATATGGGTAACAAAGAAACCCGTTCCCGCGGCTGACTCCTTTAAGTGTTGAAGAAGGCTCATAACGTCTTGCGTGCTTGCCTAAGCCTGGATCCATCTCCAAACAGTATCATGTGCTACGTCTTGCCGCTGTACATTTTCTCATCACGTGGTCAGTAAATGAGTCGCACACACTAACATAACCAACGCGAAAAATAGTAGACTCATTTTTTGGTTATCTGGGAAATTCATGTCTTCTCTCCCTGCAGCAGTATGTATCATCGGCGACACTTTTCGCGTTGGACTTTATAGCTTCCTTATGATGTTGTAATCGTTTGTCTTACGAGAAAATCGAGCACTGATACGGTGCGGTAAAACACCTTCGAGGAAAAAACGTCTGCCTGATGCAACGACTCACTCTCGTTGTTTTGTCGGCTCTCATGCATCTTACTGTCTGAACAGAACGGATGTTTCACATACACTGGAACAATTGCTAAGTTGCTTTTCTCAGATATCAACGGCATGATGTGATAAGCAAACTTCCCGGCTGGATTTCCAAACGGCTGAAATGCCCGAATTCGTTTCCTGATGCAGTGTCGCTAACAAGGGAATTCTTTGAAGGCAAGAGGACCTGTAAGTAAGCATGCCTGATCTCGCGATTTCCCCAATATATCCTCCCATCATTCACTGGTCTCACTGCGATGTATGATCACTACCTCACTTGCTTCTCTCGACTTATACTTAACGTACTTTTAACTGAGCGGAATACATTTGTCCTTTCAGTTGTTATGTTCGTATGAGCCTCATTGCAGACATAATTTTCTCTTGGTGATTTATTAACTACTTTCTATGTAACTTATAACGCAGTTTGTTTCCAATTTATTACCGTGTACTCAAGACGATACGACTGAACTAAATGAGAGCTGCACATTACCATATTAGAACTCCATGGTTTTCGTATTCCAAGGTGTGCGTGTACTGCCTTCACGTGATTCACTTCGCACGCAAACTAGTGAAGAAAATCATCTTAAGGACAGTGGTAGCAGAGATACGGGTAATGAGGAGCTGCTGAAGTGAATCATCCAGTTTAAATGAGGGGGTCTGAGAGGATTACATGTGGCGCGATTCCCAGTGAAAGGAGCCCTTGAGATTTAGAGAAGAAATGTTTTCTAATAGACTCTGGTTTTTGACGTGGTTCGCCTCCGAGGGTCAACTTCGCCGAACAATGTGTGTAGAGCTGTAGCGGAGCGATTCTTGTCGTCTGGGATTATTGCCGTATCCATCGAAATTATGTGGTGACGTGTCGGCTTTCGTAGTGAAAGCGTCCACCGGTCAGTATAAAAGATTGGAGTGAATAAACGATACAGTCCAATTACTCCTACCACTACATTTTAG
This sequence comes from Trichostrongylus colubriformis, assembly GCA_963978905.1. NCBI lineage: Eukaryota > Metazoa > Nematoda > Chromadorea > Rhabditida > Trichostrongylidae > Trichostrongylus > Trichostrongylus colubriformis. Next base: position 26,958,417 of record OZ022259.1, on the reverse strand, counting down.
TCGGGAAACCTTCAACAGCGACGATGTAAGGTGCTGCAGTACTTTAAAAATTCTAGACGACTGCCGAAATGGATACGATCTATCGTCCTTGGCACACCATAGCAATTATTGTTGCGTATCTCGCTTTTCACTCGACCGAGCTATTTATGAAGAATAAGTAGCACAAATGGTGCACCATTTTAGTACGTAGACGCGTTTTAGCTAAGGAACTACTTTTCTCGGTTTCATAGGGAAATTTCTCAACTTGCGCTGCAAGAAATCTCCTACATTTAAGAAATGCGGTCTGATAACATACGGGTACCTCACCAATCAGTACAGAAATAAAGATGCAAATGTGCGTGGATTTCATAACAGATCACAATGCTTTTGAAATCCTAGTAATTTCCGGAAAGGCCTGAAATACTTTTTCGTAAGCCCTCCTCTCTCTGAGCTTTTAACTACTGCATCGTCTGCTGTCGGTAAAGTCCCCTCGTAATATACCATTTCACAAATAGCTCAAACTGTATCACTTTGTGAAACTTCTTCTATCATGCCAGCGAGGTTGTTAGGTGGAGTGTTTATTGGTGGCCTAACGTTTCGACGATCGTCTTGCTCAAAGGCCCACTCCACACCGCGAGAGTGATTCACTGACGACAACTGACACAGAGTGGTGGCGTGAGTGGCGGCGTTGCACTCTCGCGAAGGTGGAGGGGACCTTTGAGGAGGAGGATCTGGTCAAAACGTTAGGCCACCAATGAATATTCCACCTAACAACCTCGTTGGCATTCCAGAAGAATTAATAATATCGATGCCGAGGTGCCACGAAGGGAGAATTTGGAATTTTGAACTGTATCAGTATCGAAGGCGCCATACGATGATAAATGCTCTGCAATCTCCGGTGGTTACATCATATAGTAGGTAAGCGCGCACCAAAGAACCTTCTTGTTGTTAGAGGCCAAAGCAAGCTCCGCGACCTCTCAAACAATCACTACATATTGCGGTTGCGGCGCGCTACGTACCTACCTGATTTTAGTTTTGTTTTGAATTTCGAGCACCTAGAAATATTTCTTTCACGGTCACATTTCAATTTCTGACCGCTCTATAATATGCCATTCTTCACAGGTGACATATCCACCCACATCGTACTTTAGTGAACTTTATACCTTTCTCTTGTAGCTGTACTTTTCACCGCTTTTTGTCACTATTGCACATCATAGAATAAAATTTAATGATATCACTTCTATACAAATTACATAAAAGTTTGAAAAGAAATGATTAGAGGATAACAGACGTTGCGTGAATGGCTGCAATTCCATAATACTTCAACAAAGGGTGTGTGGCGACCGGTCGAGTTTTCGCTTCGCGGCTCTATCAGTACGACTTCCCGCAGTGGCTTGGAATTTCGCTCAAGACGCAAATGGGCTGGTACAGTGAAGGACCTTTGAAGATTGCAGGTTGGAAGCTTCGGAAGTTCGTCTATGACAGGTTGGAAGGTTCGGAAATTCGCCTATGTTATTGTTGTTGCTGTCTCAACAGATAAAGCTGCAAACGACTCGCACTCGCAGCGTCGCTCACCGCAGGCGGCAGCGCGAAACTTCAATCGATCGCCACACACCCTTCAACAAATTGTACTCAAAATAAAGCAGCGACCAGAAACAGAAATGAAAGCTGCCGAATCAATTTCTCTTTTGAAACGGTTCCACACTCCTCCTTTGACACTTCCAAACGCATTTCGCACGTCTGATCTTATGAGATAACCTCTTAAAAAATCTTGTCTAGGAGTGGTCATCAATTCTAAGAGCAGTTTCCGCAAGAAAAAAAACAGCGCATGGGCTCGGATTGTGCCCTATTAACGCCTTGAGAAATTCGTCGATTACTCCCCCGATCAACTGCTGAGAAAAACGTGCCACGTTACAGCTTAATTGCATCTTCCATATCACACAGTTTCTACAGAGAATATAGGATATAACCGAACCAAGGGCTTATCTCTACACGAAAACATCGACACGGTGGACAACAATCAGGCAAAGCGATGTCGAGAACATCTCATGCAGACACGAAGTGCGCGTGTTTCCTGTTAATCATAAGAAAAATACAAGAAAGTTAAAGGGATGAGATCAGACTGATTAGTTCCTAAATACATCGACTTGCCTGAACTTTTCTTTGGAACGATTCAGATGCAAATATTATAGCGTTACGAATCAAACATAGTAAGTTCAAAAAATGAGGTTAAATCGAAAAAAAAAGCAATGGTGCTAAAAGTAGAGCTGGATGAAGAGAACAGTACAAAACGAAGTCTTGACAACAACAGTGAATCACTAGAGCAGCTCTCATATCACAGAACAATGCGTTTGAATAACATAGAAGCGATTTTGTAAGAAAACAGGGGCATGACGATAAGAGCATCGTCAGCGAGTGATGAAGTAGGGAATACGAACTATTTAAACAGCATCCATAGTCGGCGACCAATCGCTACGATCGCAGAGAGCAATGATTGCCTCAAATAGCGCAACGGTTCCTCGCGGAGTGGTATTTATAAATGGCTGGCTAGACATGCCCTAGCTGCGCCTTCACACCTCATCTATTTTGGGCAATTTACGGGACCTCCTTGTGCCAGCCGAATACAGCGCAAAATGGACTGTGAAAAAACGGATTGAGTAACACTTATTTACCAGCGAGATGAAAGCCACTGATTGATGGGATTCTCAGGCGATCCCTGTGAAATGTCGACACTATGACAGCACGCATCGACAGCAGCTGCCACGTTTCCGCTTTGACAACGAGTCTGAATAATATCCGAGCATTTCTAAGATGTATTTATCAGCACGAAACTCGAGCATATGTTACAGTGTTATTGCCTTTAACCCGTTCCTATCTCAGATTATTCTTTCCCGGCGAGAAAACTAACCACTAACCATGGACCATGTAAAAAGCTCTCTTTACAGCAGTGGGGTGGACCGATTTTGAAGTGAAAAGCTTTTTCTTAAGTCCATAAACACATACAGGAATACAAAGAAGCAGTAAATGTTAGTATTTTTCACTAAAGGCAATATGTCAATATGGTGAATAGGAAATGTGTCTAACTTGCGGTCCACGAGAAAGAAAACCCTTGAGAGCCCATATATGCATTCCTTGAAAGCATTAGCTGGTAGATAGAACATGAAAGGCAGGGGAGACCTCTTTTCGTTTCTTATATGCCCTGCTATGTAAAAGCAAACTTGAAAGTATTAGGTTGATTCATAATAAATCGGACAAATTGACCAATTTTAATCATTGTCGTACAACTTTTTTTTACGACAACAGGGATTCACTTGAAATATACTCCATCTTTATCGATGACCTTCTGCCACGGTATAGGCAGATCATGGATGCCCTTGCTCCAGAAGGCCGGAAGCTGGAGCTCGAAGAAGTTGCCGAGTGCCGCTTTGACCTCGTCGCGACTTTTGAAGTCTTGGCCGTCCAGGTGGCGTTGGCTGTGGGAGAAAAGGTGGAAATCTGAAGGGGCCAGGTCTGGGGAGTACGGTGGGTATAGAAGTACGGTCCAACTGTAGGACAGCAGCTTGGCCTTGGTCGATCTTGCGAAGTGCGGTCTGTGGAAGTAGACACGTTGTCGTGCTGGAAGTAGACATGTGACCGCCGCCGTAGCGAACTTTGGACATTGGCCTTCAATTCTCGTAATTGACGAACGTAGACGTCGGCGGATACTGTGGTACCTTCATCGAGCAGCTCCCAGTACTCTACGCCGTGTACGCTCCACCAACCGCGGTTTTCGTCTTCGATGGAATAGTCGCCTGACGCAAACTTCGAATGCTACAACTACAGTGTACTTCTGCCGGGGGCATGCTCCTTGTGAACTTCTATCAGACGTCTGCCGATATCCGCGGGTTCCTGGCCAGATAGCGATATAAATAGTATGACGTTGCGGATGCGGTCTCTGGACCGCTTGAAATCGTGTGGCATTGTGGCGGAATGAATTTACTTTGGAGTGATTATTTTGCGGTACTTTGAAGAGCTTTTCATACTCATTCCAACGTACCTTGCGCGTCCATTTTCGTTAATTCGTTACTGAGTTGTGATCTCTAGAAATCATCACTACCATTTGTCCGATTTATTATGAATCAACCTAATAGGTATCGGGGCGATATTCTTTTTGTAGAATTCCGAAGGGAGTTGTATACACGATGAACCCCAAACGACCTGTTCACATCGATTTAATCGTCCCTTCCTAGCAACAGCAGCTCACACGATTCCGACCACGCATTGATTTTCACCGGAAAACGAACTCTTCTCACTATTTATAAATCGGTGCTATGGACGTGGAAGGACAACAGCTCAGCATAAGGGAAGAGATCTTCTGAGAGTGTGAATCACTAGGGCGATGCAGAAATGTCCTCTTAAAGACAGCGGCAGGGTGCAATTTCGGCTAACTGTGAACATATGCAATTCCTTCAGATTGCCGCAATTGCACAGACGACGCTTGGCATCGTGCCAAAGCGCAAATGTAACGTCGTAAGCTGTGACTCACTACAAGTGTTTTGTTGACACTCAATTTTTTTTTTGTTAAAAATCTTTTTATTCTCATTTTTTCGCTAGTTCTCCCGTCAGTGTTTCACTTGTTTCGGGATATTTGTTGCTCCACTTGTTTCACACAGTCATGAGCGAACGAAATACGCCCTAGGTGACAAAAAAAATTACATCGGCCCCTGGCCACGTCGTCTCCAGCAACACGGAAAGGCGAAGTGTGCAGTTCACAAATATGCGTAGGAGATCGCGAATCGTACGTCATGCTTTTCGATACGAGTTTCTATCCCGATCGCCCCTTCTACATTTTCATATTCGTTTTAACGAGATCATTTCTCCCCGTTTTATTTCCTCGCTACCCATTCCGGTGCCTTCAAAAAAGGAAATTTTTCAAGCACACCATCTCATTTCTCAGGCAAGAACCCACGTCGCCTCGCTGTTGTGCCCATCATCGCTATGTAGGTGAAAACAAATGGGAAAAGACTGAATCAGGTCAAGCATAAGCCGAATAGGTGATCACTCGTCCTTCGACACTACAGACGGTCATTCGTTCTCACTATTTTTCCCATTAAGAATTCTCAGCCTTAACTTCTGCTTGTTTTGCAATGTGAAAGCCTCGTGCGCCTTCTACGTCCGACACCAATCAATGAGAACGTCACACACGAACGAAACAAACCAACCGTTCGAATTCGGCTCGGGTAGGTTCTCTCGTGTCACCAAGTGCATCACAGTCGTTTTACCTTGCGGCAGATTCAGCGCATTAAGCGTGACGGAGCCATGCAGAAATCGACCATGATAAATGAGTTTGAGCATAGATGCCGATTCCACCTTCTCTTCTGCCCACTCTGAAAGAACTCTTCTGTGTTGGGATTCAGCCCAGCAGACCAGAGCATAATTTGCCACATGAAATTAAACCTACAGCGTATCTGGAAACTATCTAACGGCGTAATAATGTAATGAAAAAGTAATGTTAGTTCATTCCCAAATCGTAAGACTATGCAGACTACTTCATAAGGGATGCTGTAGATAGAAGTCGCGGGCCATAAAATCTTCTTCTACATTAACATCACATTATTCTAAAACTTGCTGAAAAATAGCTTTGTCCTTTATCACCAAATGAAACTATCACTACTCATGGCCTCACTGCTACCATATAACCTAACAAACAGCCCACCTCCACAATCCCTACTATCCCTACCACCCCTACTATACACTATATACCAGTCGGATCGCCCAGCTGCCGCCGGGCTCTCCTCCTTCTCAGGAGGCAGGTGGTCCTGAGAAGGAGGAGCGCCTGCCTCCTGAGAAGGCATTTCACATGACTTTCATTTTTTCTATGAATGCATTTTACAAACTATTTACATAGGTCAGCGGTTATTACTGATATGGATATCACAATGAGCGCTCGGTGATAGGGATTTTAAGGGGATATGTGTCACTGTTGGGCAGGATGGAAGAAGCGCATATCTCCCGCAAATCTTCTCGTTAGGTAGCGAAAGAGAACACATTATGGCCATACGTCTGATCGAAGATACACCTAATGACATCTTGGCACTATTGTGGGCAATACTTTATCAAATATGAATTTAACGGCATTGTCTCATTCTCATGGCATCCTCAAAAGGCAACTCCTCGCTGCTCGTCAAAGGCCGCAGTGATCATCCTGCATCAGACCGGAGAAGAACCCGAAAGCAGTTATGCCCGCTTCCCCGAAGCGCACATGACCCACGGCCGGCATGACTTCGTCAAGGAATTTCTTCAGTTCTAAACATTAAGTCTCATGTGTGGAGCCTAATGGAAGCGCAAACCATATAGTTCTAACAGAGTCGATAGTGCAGCCTCAAAGAGCACTGGAGTAGAGTAATAAACACTGACGCTCTGTATGTAAGAAGTGAGTAACATTCATAGAGAAATGAAACCTGAAAGAGCTGGCAAAGACGGCCATTTTAAGAAGGAGAAGCGGCCGACGGCTGCTTGGCGAATCGAGTGGTATCCATATGATGTTAGCAGGAGCTGCTCAGCAATGTGAATTAGCAAGTATAACGTTAACATTGTTGGATTCACACTTATCCGCACATCCATTGGTGCATCCATTATGTGGTCCACCATCCGCTCCGGCCTTCTAAGCATTTCTGATAGCTATCTGAGCCGACCATGACTTGAGAAAAGGATCGCAATCGTTTTTATCTACACAGTTACCCACTCTGTGATCGGTTAAGTTGAAACGGCAGTGCTCCTCCCAAAAACCATCATACTGCATGCCATCCCAGTGTGCCGACACCTAGTCAGCACACCCCAGAATGACGGCAGTATACAAAATAGGTGTTTATATAAGTAGGAGGTGCTATCACTGCCATAACATGGCCTTATAATGATACTCCAACATCTATCAGTTTCTCCCGACTTAGAGCGGTTGCTTTGCTCTATCAATCCCTAATCACAATCATTCACTTGCGGACGGACAGACATACCAACAAACCTACCGACAAACCGACACACAAAGTTAGTGGTTTATATAATAGAAGATAATCGGCTTGTTCTGCCTGTCGTTTGTCTGTCTGTCTGTCCGTCTGTCACGAAAATCGGAACTACCTGGAGGGCAACTTATAAAGGTCGGATGAAGCATAGGATAGGTAGGGCATGAACGAGGAATTACGGCGTGCAAATAGACAATGTTACGTTCCGCTCATTATCGGATAAAAATTTGATAATCATCTAAAAAACAATCTTATTAAGTTCCGAAACGGACCAGACGTAAGGAGAAATCGGGATAAGGTCGGTGACACGATTCTTCGAAACTGTGAGTGCGGTGGGCGGGGCTTGATTTGAGAAGGCGGAGCTTAGATAAATTATTCATAACTCCGTTCCAGCATGCATTACAAACTCCGTTCGAAAGGGGATAGGTAGAGCATGAACGAAGGAATAAGGCGTGCAGATAGACAGTGTTACGCTCTGGCCATTATGGACGCTGAAAATTTGATAATCAGCTGCAAACAGTCTGATTCAGTTTCAAAATGACCCAAACGTGGGGAGAAGTTCAAATAAAATTGGTGACACGATTTTGTGAAGCCTATAAGGACAGTGGGCGGGGCGTAATTCAAATAGGCGGAGCCCAGAACAAGAGTTCATAACTCCGTTCCAGCATGACCTAAAAACTCAGTTTAAAGGAAGCGTTCAGAAATATTAGTTTTTTTGTTACCCATATATTTATGTTGTATTTGACTGATAAGAACCGCTTGCAAAGTTTCACGAAAAAGAGAGAAATCGGCTAAGATACAGCTTCGCAAATTCTCTGCCGATTGGGCGGGGCCTCCGAGTAAAAGCCCCGTCCCGTCGTTTGCCGCGGTTAGGAACAGAGAGGGGAGCATGCGTTGAAAATTTGATAAACAGCTGAAAACAGTCTAATTCAGATCCGAAATAATTCAGATCCAACATGACCAAGACGTGAGGAGAAGTGCGGGTAAAGTAAGCAACACGATTTTATGAAGCATATAAGGGCGGTGAGCGGAACATAACTTAGGTAGAAGTTCATAACTTCGTTCCAGCATGGCCACAAATTTCGTTCAAAGGCAGCAATAGAGGAAATTCGGACGAAGAGTAAAAGAAGGAGTGAATAGGAAAGTGGAGATGCCTGAGTGACAAAACAGCGAAGAAAAAACGGATGGAAATGGCCAAAAACCCGAGAAATAGAACCCCCACCTTTGGTTCTAGGCGCGGACGACCCTTCCATCAAAAGACGGGTAGGGCGAAAAAAGTTCCCATCGGCATGTCGCCAATAAACACAAGGGAATGTTTGAAAAAACGACAGCATCTATATATTTCCTGGAGTGAGCTTCATGCTAAAACTGAGAAAGCGCCCCGAAATGCCTTCAATCTCTCCGCATATCCTTGGCCGCTCTCATCATAGCCGACCATGAATCACGTCGCTTGAAGGCGGGGTCAATTATCGAAAGGCGGCGGCTCCTATTCGTTGCGCCGTTTCTACAGCTCGGAGGCGCGCTTTTTCGCCGGGGTTTGGCTACAGATAGCCTTCTTACCCCTATACATAGTTTCCATGTAATGGACTTCTTTCAGGGTTCTCAGTAACCACAATACGCCTAATGCTGTTTTTAAGGAGGGGTGAGAGCATGGGCGAAGAAGCCATTCAACAACACAGACAATCAACACAAGTTAAATTTGTTTTTTTTTCAAGAGCAAGACAACTTCGGTTACTTTATAATTTTCCCACTGTCAACTGTAGGCAATTTTATGGGCGTTGGCGTAACTGGCTTTATTCCAACTTGACCACAAATCTCCTAGAATTTTACTTTTGATGGCTGAAAATCAGCTTTACCTGCAACACCTGACTTACTCGATTACACACTCTTACTGCAGTTATTTTGGCTTGTCTTCTAACGAGGAAGGTCTTCCAACTCATGACGCGCTTTTTGAAAGCTGTTTTTTGCATGTATGGTGGTACGTACAAGAATCATATAACTGATGTCCATTTTTGCTGCGCGGCCCTACAAATGCCAAAAACGAGGTTGATGGTTCGATCCCCACCGAGGACAAATTTTTGCAAAATTTAGATTTTCAGTTTTTGGGCTCGTAAACATTTGAATATGAAGATTAAGTGCAGTTGTCACATTTACAACTCTGAACTGCCCTCTACTGCCAGTTTTCAACAACTTTGACAGTCTAATTTTTCAGCATTTTGGCGCTCATAGCGCACGAACGAAGCGTTTTTGCGCGAAACGGATATGATATTCGTGTTCAGAGGGTCGGACTACCCCCAGGGATAAGTTTCCAGCCCAATCGAAGTTTTGACCCAAATTCGAAAACTCGAGGTGGGCATTGGTATACCTTCGGCTGCACGTTCAACGAAGGAGACGACGGTATCACTTGTCATAGAATTCTGACTATTCCTCTCGCTTGGTGCTTGATAGCTGAAATTATAGCAATAGGCATCCATGCTGTGCATATTCTATTGATTTTCATCGATTTTGTGAGTTACTCACTTCTGCAAGTAGAAAGCGCACCATGTACCGATGACCAAAACATCTTTTTCGAAGTTAGGGTCAAAATTTGAAATTGGCTAGAAATGTGTCCCCAAGGGTAGTTTGACCCCCTGAACACGAATATGGCATTCATTTCATGCGAAATCGCGAACTTCGAGCGCTACGGGCCCTTTCGTGTCCAAAAAGGTAACATCACCAAATTCATTGACAGTTTGTAAATATAGTCATTTTGGCATGCTGTCGACGAAAATCGTAGTCATTTGGCATAAACAGACATATTTAAAGATGAAAAAGTGAAGGCAAAAAAATGCAAAAATTTGGCAATGCCGGCATCCGAACCACCAACCCAGCCCTTCATCCGCTTGAGAGTCCTCCTTCGTATCCAGTACGCCATCCGGTTGCCGCAGCAGACATACATCGGGGAGCTGTTATTATGAGACTGCTACGCACTTTTAGCACATGGTGGAGATAAGATTTCATTTTTTGTCCGTTTTTGACTTTGTTTTGGATGTGAAATAGAAGATTACCTTTGGATCTGCATATGATCAAATTTACAAGGAGGATGCGTTACTATAAGTAGGTTAAAAATGCCATTTTGAAAAAATTTTGTTCACTCCTTTTTGGCATTTGTAGGACCGCACAGCAAAAATGGAAGTCAGTTATATGTTTCATGTAGATACCCCCATATGATGGAAAAGACGTTTTCCGAAAGCGCGTCATGACCTGAAAGATCTCCCTTGTAAATAATTCAGTTTGATAAGGTATTCACTGGATAAGTGGCTCCACATTACAATCATTCTACAAGGAGCTGCAAGATCACGGTAACCAAATAAAGCTGCACTATTACCTTGTTCTTCGGGAATAGCAGGAGAAACATATGGTTCGAGGACGTCTTCAAAGACGACGACAAACATTATCTCAGCCGAGGTTATTTTTCGAGCGACATTCATTCGATTATCGTAACTTCGCCACACCTCGAACCGATGCCATGACAACAATACCATATTTTATGATTCCTTCCCTTGAAATCGCTCATAATATTAGGTTGTCTCAAAAATGTTGTAGGATTTTTCCAAAAGAAAAAGTCATTGACTCTTGTTTACTTCGAGGCAGGTCTAGGCGGTTCAGCAATATGGTAGAAGGTTCTCTAAGCTTTCTAAAAATATATATTGACCCACCAGATTTCGTGGAAAGAGCTACAATGCCCGTAGTCGATACCCATCCAACACGCGATGCCATCTACTACGAGTGCTCTTGGGGTAGCAAAGCGACGGAAGCTTGCGACTCCATCAACGCTGCATTGGGCAAGGGATGTGTGAGCTACGAGACTGTGCGCCCCTGGTTCATCAGCCTCAGCAACGGCGAAATTGACATGGAAGACAAACCACGCTCAAGACTGTGCTGCTTCTGGGACGCGGAAGGAATGCTTTTCCACAAGTGCTGGAACAAGGCGACACTGTCCACTGCCATATACACCCACTAGCTCCAGCAGCTCGCCGTCGCTGTTCGAGAAAAGCGCCGCAAAAGGTTCGCGGTCACCCTTCTCCATGACGATAAGCGCTCCCATTTCGTGAAAAGTACCCAGAACAAGCTACAGGAGTTCGGCTGGGATGTGCTGCCCCGCCCGCCATAGTCTCCGACATTTCCCCTTCTGATTATCACCTTACCCATCCTCTTGAATCCTTCCTGGTCAAGAGCTTGCAAAGGCGATCGCTGACTTCTTCGACTCTCAGAGCCTAGAGTTCTGGGACGAGGGAATAAACAATCTACCTATGAAGTGGCAGTGTTGTCGATAACAATGGTGAATACGTTCTTGCCTAATTGTTGTCTGTTACAAGAAAAAAACCAGAAAAAATAATAAGAAGTGATGACAAAAAAAATCCTACAATACTTTTGGGACAACCTAATATCTCGTATGATGTAATGTTTCCAAGGAATATGCGACCTGAAGTAACCGGTGCGAAAAAGCACTGAGGAAACGACACCATTTTACCTGCCACTGTCAGTTCGCTATCGCTAACCTGATGCACCAACCGTAAAAGTAGGACATGGTTGGGCCACTAACAGCACTATTTCCGCTTCACTGACTACAGGAGACCGAACATCAAGCAAGTAGAGAGAACGTTTTCTGTCTTCTGCTACCCTTAGAAATGATTCAGCAAATACAACAAGATTCGAAAAACTGCGATGCTCACTGATTTTCGGTGGAAAAGATTTCCAAGAGCTCCACGATGGGTTAGATCGGGAAATGAATATGACTGACGACTTGGCACTCGCTTGTGCACTGAGCAAGCAACTCGAGGAGATCAAATAATGTTGACGAAGTAGAAGGAAAGAAAGTTGTCTCTGTGGCAATCGTCCCCATTCGGCTCCCTTCCCTCCATTTGGACGCCTCATACATTCACCCCTTATACTGGATAAGCGTGCGGTCCACGCACTTACCAAATGTGCTTCACAAGGAACAATGTTCCAGCGCTCGAAATTCTGTCAAACACACACAATTTAGGAAAAAACCAGAACTCTGCACTCTACCGTCGATCCGAGAAGATATACGTAGCTGCGTTTGTTATATTATCGTAGATGATGGTCTCAGGCACCATCGTGCAAGTAGATGACGGCTACCGATGCATGTCAGTTACGGATTAGGATGTCGAATGAAAAGCTGAACCACTCCCGTGTGGCGACTTTCTGCTTTGAAAGATTCTGTGTACCACGCCGCGTCCCTGGCATGCAGAGTTTACTGAGCAATTATGGCGTCTCGCAAAAACGGATAGAGACGTTGTTGACGCTCGCTCGAGCGAATCGATAAAAACGGAAGCACAGGTGAGATACAAATGACGCAATCTGATGGTGTTTTTCGAAAATGAATACATGGAAACGCAGCACTGGTATTCTACAGCTTGCACGTAAATACTGCAAAACAGGAGACAGTACCCGCGGTATCTAAGCAACTATTAGACTGAGCAATAAATTCGTTGTTTTTTTTTCAATATCTGCGGTTCACCCGAAGAAAGTGTGACTCTATATTTGATAGAATTCTTTGGCTCTGAACGATACTGAATATGTTTCGAAACCTTCGAATAAAAAAATAGAGCAATCAGGAGAAAAAATCCGCACTTCCGTCATCTCATATTTTTTGCTTATTGAGGTCAAAATACATGGGCAGATGCATTCGATATAGCCTTTACAGCACAACAAAGTTGTAATAATTGGTTTTCAAATTTTTCAATTGTTCGTTGTTTTGAGGATTCGAAGCGGAGTACTCGAGAGAACAAATTCACTTTTTCGACCCGTAACTTTTCCGCTAAGAATAGAGGATTCACCAAACAGCTCTCCAAAAAGCCAGCATAATAAATCGATCTATGATGTACATTTTTCCTTCGAAAGATTCGACGTGGAGCGGCTGAGGTTAGCTTTTGAGACCTTGATGTGCCGAGAAGATTTTTACCTACTAGGTACCCTAATTCTTAGCCTCAAGGACACTCAGTAATCAAATGATTCTACAACCAGATGATACTGTTTCTTCAATGCTTGAAAAAAGTTCTTTCGTACATACATGAATACACTCTCGACAAAAACGATAGGCGACGAAAGGAAGATGATTGAAGCGCGAATTTTTGCTTCCCTATTACTTAATTTCTAAGCGCACCGACAAATAAAGAGAATATTCGATAAAACAAATACCATTGATTGTAGAACAGGGAACCCCATCAAATACATATATAAAATTTGTCGAAAGACGAAGAGCATACGGTGAAACACAAAGAAACGAAACGACTTTTCGCACGACCTTAGAACTAACATGTCCGATCTTTGTGGTCGCAGGCCTAATTAGGAAAACTGTGGGCTTGAAGATAGCTCTTTCCAAACATGATACATATGGCTATGATATGAAAACAAACTTCAGGAGAAAGTCATTATGTCTCACTGAATTTTCAAAAATCGCTACAAGTCACACTGATGAACGGAAACCCAACAAAAATCTTTCGAGACAGTGTTCCAGAATTCAGCAGCTTAACTTCTCCGAGACATTCTTTCGAGCCAAAACCAAAACTATCGAAGAGGTTCAAGAGACCCGGCACACGATCCCTCCAGCATTGAGAAATCTCGACGTACACTGCACCCCATCCACAAATGGCGGCACATCATCGTTTCTAGTACACTAATTTCCATTGAAAAAGTTCGCACTTCTGATGAGCTATGAATAATTGAAATGATCAAATATTATTACGTGAAAAACCATCGGCAGCAAACTGCATTGGATATTTAAATGGCAGTCTCCTAATATTGTGGTCCTGCACATGTAATTGTTTAGCTAATATTCTCAATATGATTCGGAAGAAAAGTCGGCGAACCCTTTTAGTCCACTTCCCTATCGCTTCTCCATTCATTTTAGTAAACATGAAAAACAAACAGCGCCAAATCAAGTGTGTATCACCTCCACTTGTAAAGTAAGAAATTTTATGAATTGATGAACTGTAATAAATTTGTCTAGCCCGTTCAAAAGAGGTTCATCAGTGTGATTAACCATGAACTGTTAAATAGAACCGACAGATGATATCGCTGACATTAAAATGCCTTGGAAGATCGCAAAACACTTTCAATGAATTACAACGAAAAAAGCGGATTTCAAAGAAGCTGAAAAAAACTTCCGGTGAAATTTTCTCAAAATTATGCCCGCTCACCTTTAGGCCATTGTTCAAATACTTTTTGGGTCACTTCATGAGCAGGGGTGAGCGGATGAAACTGGAATTCATGCGTTCGGCCACTCACCAGTATCAAACGTAGCGTCACCTGGAATCACAAACAATATCCTGTTGATGCATCCGTAAACTTGCCTTAATTCTCAGCGATCCAGTTGATTACTCTTTCCTGCGCTTCAACTTTAAATTCAGCGACATCGCGTCGCGGAGTATAGAAATCGCGATAATCTTACGCTGCGACAAGATCGATCCTGAAATCCAAGCGCGAGAAGCAGTGGTCAAAGGACTAGGAGGATGAAGGCGAGCTCATGACTGCACGATTTCCATTTCCACTCAACAATAATCATACACAAGCACACAAAGCCATTGAAACTGCCTACGAGCTTCAGAGGAGCCCATTTACCCATGCTACACTTTACTCGACCACATAAATATTTAAGAAGACCAATTGAAATCACATTACTCCTTAAAGACAACATTAGGGATGATATGGTTAATGGAAAATCCCTAAAAGTCACTCACATAGAAACTATGAGCCTGAGAAGATTATCCATGGCGAAATCCCCGTCGAAAAGCGCGTCCCGAGCTGTGATGACAGCGTTGCGGATAGCGGGTAAGACCTGATGCTTTTGATAAGTCCATCCCACCTCCTAAGATCGACTTTACCGAAGAATGACTAAGGTGTAGGGTAACAAGCGTTATAGCAGAATGATACTTATCGTATCGTATTACAGCCGCACCAATCGGAATGACGTGCTTGACTACTGGTATGAACGCGGCCTGAAGATGGGTGTGAACGCAGTCCTAAACGGAGAAAGTGACATTGTGCCCTTTGCGAGATTGCGTCGCCGGAGCACAATATTTCACCCCACTGTATGAGAAGTTCGTTATGCATATGTTGGTTTAGAGTTGAGACGAATGATGTGCTTTTGAATTCGTCATTCTCAAGTTATCGTTTCTGACTACGTATTCTGGAGAAATGACTTCTGTATGATTTCATGATATCGACTCCTGTTACATTACTTTCGTGACTTTTTGCAGTGATTTACGTGAAGCAATTTGTAATTGCTTCATGTTGGGGGAGCATATACGAATGTTAGCCTATCTTTGAGGGAGAGAGCATGAGCTTTGGGGTGGGTGAAGTATTTGACATGTGCATGAAAGGGTTTCTCACATGGAAGTGGTTCACTCACGAGGCGATAAACTCCTTCCTTCTCTCTAAGCTTGGGCTTGAAACTGATAAGTTGGATTCTAAACTAGAATCCCAAAAACGAGCTGCAATTCCATGCAAGTTTAATGAAAAACGGTGATCACACGTAAAGAGTAGTAAAGAGTGATCATACTTTTGTTAAGTACAATTTGGAAACTACACTTGAGATGCTTTTTGCTCTCCATGAACACAATACACTCAGAAGAATGACACAAGGAGTTTGAATCGTCTGTTTGTCCACCTGGTTCACTAGAAGGGTAATCAAAAGTTAGTCCTAATGTAATTGAGCGTAGACTTTCCATTGTGCTCAGAGTTCGACCTTGTTTTTGCCCGTGTTCCTGTCAAAGCATTACTTGAGGGGGATCTCCCCTGCTCTTAACTAGAACTTACGTCAAAGTACACAAAAGTGTAAAAAACGATGATAGTAGAACGCTTCCAGGTGAGAGACGAGCATGCAAATGAGCTTCTCCAACTACATTAGCACCCAAAAGTTTGATGATACTCAAATAAAACCCAGCAACACACAAGTGGTTGTGATCTTTTGTCAAATATCTTTAAATATAACTGCGATATTTCCTTGTATTTCCATCAGCACTTCTTTAGAACGAGCAAAACAAACTGGAAAGTAACTAGAGAAATCCTGAAATCACATTGATTGTAAACTCACACCCAGAAGAATTCCCAACCTGATGTAGCATAAACGGACTTCCGCACACACACCTCAAGATGTGGTCAAAACCAAACTCCAAACTTTCCACTAAAACGGTCTCTCAAACACGATACATGCATTGTAAATCCCTTTCGCGAGAATATTATGCGCTCCAGTTAGAAAGCCGTGACGCGACCGCGCTAAGGGGCAGGTTGTCCCTTTTGTTATTTAGGTTATTCTGCAATGTCAGACATCAGCCTAAGGTAATCTCATCAGGTGAAATATCATTTTCGACAAAACATTGACTGTACTGAAACAGGGGGATCCAAATCGTTAATGAGATCGCAATACTTCAACAAAAAGGAATTGAGCAGTTACGATTCAATTAATCACACCTACTGCTTACATACGCACGCTACGTGGTTTCAGCAGGAAGTCCATAAGAATGTCGATTCCGTATCGATAACATCATCCACATCACACTCTCACTCATCGTCACAACCAACCAATACCAATACTGCCACAAAATTTATAAGGCAATTCACTTACATTCTCCGAGGTCGGTGAAGAGTCTTTCGAACCCTTAGTGCTCATCGGCGATGGGGTTGAGCTGAAAAACTGCGTTCAAATAGACAAGTGTGATTTTAGTCGACAGCCGTGCGAATAATTACCCCAATTAAAGATGTGCGAGAAATATTGATTGAGACCAATTGAAGTGTTTCGGAGATAGAGTAAGGGTCAATTAAAGTCGGTATAAGATCATGACGTCAAAACTCTTTTCCTCCCTAGGCTTCGGCTTGTAAAAGGACGGAGTATGAATTTAAGCCGGAGCCTAGGGGAAGAAGGAGCTTCGACATCGGTGAAAAACAGTGTTTCCTCTCCCATCCACTTTAGTTAACCCGGAAATCAAGTTGTTACAATTTCTACTGTGAAGAAAATCCACCAACGGCCTAATAAAACCTCTTTAGGGTTGCGGAAACAAATGTGATGTTCAACTGCGGGAAATTAGAGTCGATTTATTTCTTGTAGTGACTAACGGAGACGTGGGAAAATAAGGGAATAAGCAGCTTACCTTTGCGCCTTGGAATATTCGTTCAAGGTGAACACGAGCGTTTGCGGAGACCAACACTCCACACGGGATCGGCGATTTCTCCACAATTTCGCCGGCGGAAGCAGGTAAGCAGGGTCTTACAGGACTACACCTAATAGCACCCAAGCCTACGCCTTACTCAGTACTTCGGATTCTCAATGAAGCATGAAGATCAGCTGACTGACGAACGAAGAGTGTGCAGCGCTCCGCCGACGTCGTGGGCAAGCGATCGATTCGCTGTCGAGGGCGGGGCCAACGACAGCCAGACGCCGAGCGAGACACCACGCAAAACACATGGACGCAGAGTGACAGCCGATCGATAGCCGTCTCGCTAATTACGGCCACCCACGGCGGAGGACAGTTCCGTTCGCAACGTACCCGACTGCTCACCATCTGCACGTTATGACGATACGGCTGCACCCTGACCCAGGTGGACTCAATTAACCTTCGACGACATTTCTCGTTTTGGGTCAGTTGTTCTCAGTGATCGTAGACGTTGATGAGGCTCTTTCGAGCAAGGTATACTTTGACGAACTCATGGGGCAGGACGTGAAGATGCGCCGCGATGGCTGCTTCTGTTCTCCAGTTCAGTTCTTGGCGCTGAGGATAGCTATTTTACACTTGCTCAGATTGAATATATAGAATCTCCGGAAATCCACCGTTGCACGGGCATCAGTGACGGGCTGTGGATAACAGCTCAACCCATGGAGGGAGAAGTTACGGGATAGGTGAACTTTTTGCTATTGCAAATTCTTTCTCTTGCTTATACGTACATTATTTGTTTCACACACCTCGCACACCCCGGCCGCTGGCTTTAAGGCACCGAAAGAGATGAACTTGGCTGACTGAGCAATATGGAAGCAAAGGCCTCAGCAGTGTAACAGTAGAGAAAAAACGGAATGAAACGGGAAAAAAACGAGACATAAAAGCAGGTAAACCCCCCTTCTCTCTCATTCCACTCTGCATCACTAGCCGGGGTGGATTGCAGACAAGCTACAGCCAGCCGCGCACGTTGTTTAGCCCTCACCGACAACTTGCCCGACTGATGAACTGCAGAACTACACGCCTTGCTGCGAGATCGTGATAAGATCCTGAGCGGCCATTCAGTGCGTGTTTCGCTACATATCACCCCTGTTGCAGTGGAAGGTATGTTTTCAGAGAACATGTTTTCCAATTCACACTTTTCGTTACGCCTCCCGGCGTAATTGAGCAGGCCCAGTTACTGACCCTCCCACCCCCTCCCCGCACCGAGCAAGGTAATAAATGGATCATCGCAGGCTATCCAAGGATTACAGGTATTGCAATTCACAGAGGTACTGATTGACCCCGCCCGGGTGTTTCCTTCACTTCTATGCGTGCATTCTTCTTAACGTCTTTGAACCGAGGTCAAGTACAAAAAGCATCAGACAAAATGTCAATCACCGCAAAATTTCCGAGACCTTACCATATCCTACCACCACACATCAGCACGACCAATCTTTTAAAACCCACCGGTTCTGGATTAATACACGCAATTCTTAATCCACAGTAACAAAAAATAATTGGATAATAAAGAAAGATTGAAATGCTATACAGCTACTGTATTCGACTGTAGACCACAAAGAGTACGTACGGAATGCTGCAAACATCAATCACAATATAGAGGCCACGAAACAAGGGAAGCAAAGACTCATTCGTTTAGCATTTCGTTGACTTCTTCCTGCCTCTAATAGATATTACTTGGATACCCATCATGTCATCGAACATTCTCGGGTACGCTTCTATAAAATGTGGTGCTGGAGAAGTTAAGCACCGCACCGCGCGTGGATTTTCCTCCTCTAGTCGTGAAAATGCGGCGTGTGCCACGCACTCGACCCGCTAAGCGTCATACGATAGGATGACAAGGAATAGAGCTGGGAAGCATCATGCTTAACAACGGGCGAAAAACATGAAGGTTCCAGAAGAAACTATTCTTTGCACATTACGATCCAGAAGTTCCATGGTGGATTCCATGAATTACAGCACCGTGCTCATGAAACTCCATGTTTGATTCCAGACACAATTTGTCCGATTACACAAAAGTGAACCCAGAACTCATACGAAATATTGGACACGGCACCAGTGTTGGTCTAAGTCCTAGGCTGCTCCATAAAAACAACTTGGATGAAAAAAATTCCAGGACAGATTATCGGTCATCAGAATAAATACCAACGAAAGCACTCTCTCTTGCTCATCATACTGAACATCTGTTACCAGTCCCAATGAATTGACATTTTCGCTCTCAAATCCCACCCGACTTACCGAGGTAAAACCTCATGCCTTTTTCCACCAGTTGCAGAAACTATAATTTAGTGGGAATTGGAGAAACTATCGCCTTCAGCAAATGCAAAGTGCAGTTTCCACATGGAAACATATACATTATTCGGACAATTTCAACAGGGACACACTGTTAGAATTAATCTCATAATGCCATAACCAACAGCATTAGCTTCTCCTATGAAATCAAACAAATGGAGAGTTTAATCATGGCATTCAATAACAGAACATTAAGAATGTGAAACAGTGGATTACACATTAAGGTTCAGGAAAGCGGAACAGCAGCTGCTGCAAAATTCATAAAAAAAAAAGCATTCTACGGTTTCGAACACTGTTCCGCAAATACACGAATAGATCACACATTGCATAATTTATGTAATTACATGCCAAATTTGCATCATCCGTTTCCATCATTTTATTTCCACAACTTCTTTATCGACATATTCTTCTCGGAATCTTTTTGCATGACCTAAAATCACATAAGTCAATTCTAAACTGAAAGACTCCGTTCAATTATACAATAAACCAGTCGGGTTGGCCGGGTGACGCCGTCTTATACAATAAATGTGGTCTATCTTGAAATCCAAATGAAAGGTGACGCTTTCAGATTACGGTGCAATATTAAAACTATTTCATATCTTCATGGTGCATCGCGGGCACTTTCTACTGCATGATGGACTGAAAAAAACTTCGACAAGCAGATTCCGCTGCACCACACCGTTCGTTGAAATTATACCCCCATGATATACTGATCAACAAAATGAATCGCTGAAGGTTGACCTTTTTAAAAGCACGTTCAGGAAGTGGAACTGACTACCCAGCTTCCAAAAGTTCTTCCTAGGAAAAAATGCAGTCTCTGTTCAAACGGACGCAGGAGGGTCTGACGTTCTCGTGTACGTGAAACGATTCCTCGTACAAAATGGTTTAACATCTCGTTACAAGGTGGTCCAACCACCACAGAGCTACACATAGTGAAAGACAGACCTTTCCAACAGCCATTTCGAAATCTTCCTGGGTAACGTGAATACGTCGCTCACGGAGCGCAAACATGCCAGCTTCAGTGCATACTGCCTAAAAAAACGGTGAAGACGTGTAGTACAGAACTATGTAGGAACGCTTCAGAGGGGTGAGCATTCTTATTGAAAATACTGTCCGGCCCAGGCCTTCGCCGAGGAATCCTCGTCAGGGATGCCGTACGTTTTAAAAAATTTTCTCGACAAATTCTTGACACCCACGCACTTTGAAGCAGAACCCATGCACCGGTGAAGAGACTTGGTTAAGTTGGTTGATCTCAAAAAAGTGTCAAAAAATAATCAAAGTTTGAACTAGGTATTAGGTAGCAATTATGATTATCGACTCGACTGAGGACCTTTTCCGGGAAAATGGCTCAGGTATAGAATGTTCGTATTTTCGTGAAGTGGGGCTATACCGGCGACCACCTCTTGGGGAAAGTCGTATATTTCAATCGAAGCAGGTTTAACCCTGTCGACGATTGTAATTATGAATAAAGTCACCTTTCAGCGCCGATACCACATGGCTTCAATTTCGAAAGAACGATCTATTACCTCTAGCACGAGCTTATTAAAAATCCAAAAGAAAAGTGTAAGCATCGATTAGGCAACGAAAAAGGACGCAATATCTGTGATTATAAGCGTGAATTAACACGGACCGAGACTGTTTTCTCGCTTCCTACCCGAATGACCACACAACTTTCCTACTAGTACTCATCGTGCATCACGATGCGTTGCACGTGGCCCCCTGGACCGTCTTTTTAGAGTAATATGAAGTCGTCGATTTCTGAGAGCTAAAGCTGTCACGAGACGTTTTCGGATATGGAGAGCAACATATTTAGCTGTGATTGTATATGGCCTGTGATATAACACCACTACTGAACAAAAATTATGTTTTTGTACATCTAAGAAGTTAGCATAAACGTCAGTAGAAGAGTAATCCTAGTCGAAGTTACTTCTACTGAGGTCAGTAGCAGTCATATAAATCTCCAATCCATCCAAAGAAAACTTTGGTTTTTGCTTGGATGCTGCAACAAACTCTACAAAAACCACGCCGCCCCACTTTCCTAAGCAAACGCTCCAATGATAACATCAAATGTTCGGTTTGCAAGAGGCATTACTGCCTTCAGCTTCCCAGAATTATCATGAAAAATGCACGCATAGCACAATTTAAGTTTGTGAACATTATAATTGTTCGGGTCATGAACAAGGCCAACGCAAGAAGTAGATCTCATATGTAATATGAACCAGGATTCAACACCAGACATCGTACGTGACGATTGTAATTTTCAGATTGTTGAAAGACCATTACAAGATTGGCATGGATGCAACGTTTCAAACAATGGCAGCTGCTATCAAAAGCGGATTACAGAAATCCTTTATATTTTTTGGGGAAGGGTCATAAAAAGTATGACATTTTCCATACCCTAATAGCTTGTGACCACGATACATTTTCAAAAAGCCAAAAAAGTGGTATGAAACTCGCACAACACCATGTGTTGCACGTGACCACTCGGGACGGTTTTGCGCACAATGTCATGTGTTATGTGCTGTATTATGGAAAGGCTTCAGCGAAGCAAATCATTTTTTCACCATTCACAATGTGAAAATCAAGAGCCCTTAGTGCTAATGTAATTGGGGGGGCACTCCACTAAGATTCGTGTTCGACGTTATTTTTGCCTAGGACGTTAGCCTAAGCCTTAGTTTAAGGGGTAACCCCCACTCCCCTAAAGTGAAGGTTAGGTGAAAATATACCCTTAAGTATACTAACTAATGACTGCAGAACGGTATCGAGTCAAGGATGACAAAGCGACAATGAGTGCCCCCTCCCATCAACAGCATCGTATCCATACCTAAGGCGGCGGTCATACTTTGCGCACTGACGCGGTGTCTGCGTCAAATTGACGCAGGTCTCAGCGTCAGTCTAGAAACGCGCTACATTCAGCGTTTCTCACCAGTCTTATGGGGATCTTGACCCTGAACATCTAAGCATCACCTTTCTAGTGAAATGGCTCTGTACAGATTTTAAGGCCTGAACTTCCTTTTTTTGTAGGTATTAAAGGCTGTGGTACCACTCCACTATGGGGCGCATGTAAAGTTTATGTGAGCATATAAACGGTGAAGGGTGAGACGACCATTTCTTCAAAGCTTTGTGAATGTGGCAGTATATCAGCGAAAATCTTTAGAACGAACTATGGCGGATCACCCCCATCCACTATCCCATTCATTGGAATGCGACATCTCACTACTATTTTACGTGACTCAACGGCTCCCTTTATGGCTACAAAAACCCACATTTGAGTTCGCTGACGTTGACGTGTGAATAAAATGGATTTCTTTCGTGAGTATGCCACGAGAATATCACTAGTTAAAAGGGGCACTCACTGCGCAGTCTTCCTCACTAAAAACTGCATTAATTCACTCATTCAAGTGTATTTTACCTAAATCTTACTTGAGAAGATAGGGGCTTCCCCTAAACTAAGGCTTAGGCTAAATACCTACGCAAAATAGCGCCGGACGACAAACACAAAAGAGTGCCCACCTACAGAAGCACCCTCCTTTCTTCTCTTTAGGCTTAGGTTTTTAGGCTTAGATAAATGCGGGAAAAGAATAGACAGAGATCTTAAGAGAGAAGTCGTTTTCTTGCACTAATCGAGGCTGGTTGGTGCGCCCTCTCATCCCTCTCGGCGCTCTACCCTTGTATCAGAGATACGGAGCACACTACCGTGCCCCACCCCCTCCCTCAATACATTAACCGTAGTTATCACGTTATACCCTTTCTCAGTTCAAAGTTTCTCCTCATCATAGCCCATCCAGCGGCAATGAAAAAATGCGCTTCCCACGCGGCGGCCACGCAGAAGCCCCACTGCTGCCGTTCAAGTCAGGCGACTGAAAACAGTCAATTTACTGCATTCGAGAAAGTTCTGCATTCGATGAAGGCATCACGTCCCTTCCTCCAGATCGAACCCGGTATCGAGTCACGGGAAAGGGCACATAATTAACTACTGGCACACACTCGTTCAACAAATGAGAACATTAACCTTATGAGAACTTAACTTTGTCTGACCCCTGAGGAAAAACCTATAAAAGAAGAACCATGGGAAGTATCTGCAACAGAATGACGTACTGATGCAACCGCTATCATTTACAAGCTTTATAAGTGCATATGCTTCACTCACTTTCACTTCAGCACCACTCGCTCCGGGGATCGCCTCAGCAATCTTCCTCATATTGATTCCTCGCATTAGGTTCATTTTGCGTGAGTGTATCTTCAGAATATCGGCACGTGCCTTCTCATCGGGAGCTGGGAATTCAATCTAAAAAGTTTGACTGCAAATACCTTGTCTTCAGTTTGGAATCATGGAATGACGTTAAGGCGGACCCACCTTCCTATCAATTCTGCCAGGGCGAAGCAGTGCGGGATCGAGAATATCAATTCTATTGGTGGCCATAATAACCTTGATAGAGAGCTATATATTCAAAAAGAAAAGAAAAATTGAAGTAAAATCAATTACTTTAATATTTTTTGTAGCTTCGAACCCATCAAGTTGATTCAGCAACTCAAGCATTGTACGTTGCACCTCCGAATCTCCGCCACTGAAACGAAAAGTCCTCAACAGAAAGTAAAGGTTGTCTGAGTAGCTCACTTTTCCACATTCTAAAGTACTCTCATGAACCAAAAAAAACTTTTTCAGATGAGCCGTTTGATTTTCAAGGAGCAAATGCTCGGCTACAAAAATATACCTCGATCCTTCAACTCGACTTGACCCGATGGAGTCAATTTCATCCATAAAAATTATAGAAGGAGCATGTTCTCTTGCCATAACGAAAAGCTCTCGCACCTACGAATTTTATGGAAAATTAATGAACAAGGCTTCAACTTAGAGTGACTATGGTAAATTTTACTGATAATCACAAAAAATGTTCTACCATTCTCGCTCCTTCTCCGATAAATTTTTGCACAAGTTCGGACCCGGATACACGAATGAAGGTGCACTCCGTATGATGAGCCACTGCTCTTGCAAGTAATGTTTTACCAGTTCCTGGAGGACCGAAAAGAAGAACACCCTTTGGCTGAGCAATGCCTAGAGCCTCGAATAGTTCTGGATGCTTCACAGGAAGCTCGATAACCTGCGAGAATGAATATATTATATCAATACTGCGAAACCATATCTGCAAAAGCCACCTCTTTGATCTCCTTGATCTGCTTGTCGAGGCCACCAATCATCTCGTAAGTGGAGTCCGGCACTTTTTCAACCATCATGAGAGAGACCAGGGGGTCTACCTGAGAATGTATGATATAAGCTAAGAAAATAACACAGACCACTTACAGAGCAACAGCATAACGAAAGCAGAAGCCGAAAACTTTATAGCTCACCTTGTTTGGTAGAATTTTGTGCAAAGCATAACTGTCTGCTCTGAGAGCAACCCGACAGCCAGTATTGATGGTCGCCACTTCTATTCCCTTGTCGACATCCACAACGTACTTTCCCTCGGGATGAACCTGTATAGAGTTGGAAGGTGACAAACAAAAACAGAACGGATGTTTGGAAAAACAGACTGAAGCTACCGCATGGATGGAATAGTGCAAAGCATCTAGAGCAAGTAAAAAACAGAACACACTTTCACAAGAACTTTCTTTTTGTCCATAGCCTTGCTCACTTCTCCAACATAGCTACCCTGTTCTTGAAGTTGCTGCAGTTCTTCTTTCAGCATACGGACCTTAACAGTGACTTGTAAGGATTATGAGAATGCAAATTTGATGAACAAAAGAACCTTAGCTAGCCTACCTTCGAATTAAGTTCATTGCGTTGTGCTTGAAGACGGAGCACATTTTGGTTCTTTTCGGTCACCCGTTGCTGGAATTATAGAGCATGTTTAATAATCACGCCACTTTCTATTCATTTCTATCCTTCCATTATATGGACCAGTAACTTTGTTCGTCTGTATGTCGGTATTTGAGTATATTAGTGTTTGCCTGTCCGTTCGCAAACGAGTGATTATGATAACGGATTCGATAGAGAAAAACAACCACTCACGGAGATGAGCAACTGAATGTTGGCGATATCAGTCTAAGGATTCGATAGTACAACCACTTCCTTAAACGCTTTCATGGTGCACGCGCAGCCATTACGCGTTGTGCTGACGCCGCACTAGGTGTTACTACAGTTAAGACTAGGTCACTGAAAGGGAGACGAGCGAATGATAGCGAATGCAAGTCTTCCAATCAGCCACAGCCCAGGTACCATCAGCGTCGCAGAGCTTTAATTTCTATAACTATCTGGTCGCACTTAGGGATGAGTGCACACATAAGTATTAACTTAGCAACGCTAACAACGTTGTAACGAATGCTGAGCAACTCTGTTCAATTATCTCATGCGTATCCCACTGCTAACAATGCCGAGCGACGCCCGAGGTACATCGCGTAGCTAAAGCTGGTTCTCTATTTTCAATCCAATCAGTTTCATGGTACCTGGCTGGAGATCAAATGCAAGAGATCGGAGAGCACAGCAGCAATGAGTTCCATGAAGAACAAGCGATGACTTACCCTTGAAGCCTAACCAATTAGCCATAGCAAACAATGAGAATCAATGCTCGTTCATCACAGCGGCACACTTGAAGTGGATTTTCTAATTACAGAAAAATTCCAAGAGGCTCAAAACTGCGGAAAAGAATACATATTGATCCAATTTCGAAAAAAGACGGAATTCGATAGACCGTGAAAATGTATTCCATTCACGTCTAATGTCAAGTTGCTGTCGCAAAAGAAGGGGAATAAGGGAGGGGGCGTCGCACCATAGACGATTCTACGTAGGCCTGGAAATGGAAAGGAACGGGTCAAATAAAGTCGGAGGGGAGACGCAACTTTGCGTCAACGTCGAGCTCCTTTCCCTCCCTAGGCTTAGCTGGAATTGATATTCACTCCTTCCACATGAAAAAGCAACTCTCAAAGCATAGGTCTCATCTGCTTTAGCCTAAGCCTAGGGAGGGAAAGAAGCTTTGACGTTGGTGAAAATCTGACGCAAAGTTGCGTCTCCCCCCCCCTCCCGACTTTATTTGACCCAAGGAACTTCATACATCCACTAAGGCGTAGGCAAAAAAATATGTTCACTATGTTGACACCTCATAGATGCCAGTTGGTCTGTAATTTCTTTATAGGATGCTTCTTTCCTTTAACTACAATAACACCACGTTTGATTTGAGTTGATATATTATTACAAAAATGCAAGGAATTTCACGGATGGCAAGCCGGGTCAAGTAAAGTCGGGGGGGGGGGGGGAGACACAACTTTGCGTCTACGTCGAAACTCCTTTCACTCCCTAGGCTTGGGCTAAAACTGATATCTCCTCCTTCCACATAAAAAAGCATATGTCAGCATAGGTCAACTGCTTTATCCTAAGCTCGACGCAAAATTGCCTCTCTCCCTCCCCCCCCCCCCCCCCTCAACTTTATTTGACCGCAAGTCAATTTGTTTTACCCGAAATCGAAATTAAAGTCATGCCAAGCTAAAAGCAAACCATTATTCGCTACGGTGAAAGTTGAACGTGATAACAGAGCATAGCAATCACTTTGTCCTCCCCTCGCTTTCCCTATCGTCAGACATTCAAGAGAGTGTATCATAACAGTGGTCACTAGATCTCCATCGCTACTTGACCCTGAGAGAGTTTCGGAAAAGATCCTGGTGAACATAGGTTTGACATAGGAAAGGACAAGGCAAGCTAGTGCTTCGCTGTTTGATTGACGTATGAGAAGAACTCACTTGAGCTTCATCGATTTTCGTTTTGAAATAAGTTCTCAGCGACTGTTCGTATGTGGATCCCTGTGGTGTTACTGGAGGTGCCACAACCGCGCTTCCTGCTGGAGGAGCCATGTATCCTTCAAAAGCGAATCACCAAGCCTCCATATAGTCGCGTACGAATGAAAACGAACAAAACACTGCTTATCAAACGAAATCTGAGATTGCAATAACAGTAAATGTGTCTAGCAGTGCCTCACGATGACAATCTTCCGCTGCGGTCAGCTAGCACAATTACCAGCGAAACACTGCTGTTGAAGAGAGCAAGAGCGGCGTGAACCCGAAAATAGCGCGGGTTTGCCAGATGCGCAGAAACATGGAAACTCGCGCAGTGCGTTATGGACCAGTTGGCGCAGGCGCTCCAAGGAGAATCTCTGACCCATTCCAAAGTGCGAAATTCTTATTTCCCGTGTCACTCTTTTCTTCTTGGTCCTTCATATGTGGAAGGTCTACGCTTATTGTTTGAACATACCATTGTCCAGTCTTCTCTCTCAGCTTCTAGAGATGGTTCATGCTTCCGTTTTTGCTCCCTCTTGTCATGCACTCGCAAAAAACTGCGTAGCAAATCCGATGCTAATGTAGTTAGGGGGCCACTCCACGGAGGTCGCTGTCCGGCGCTATTGTTTCCTAGTTCTTAGCCTAAGCCTCAGTTTGGGAAGGCCCATACTCCCCTAAAGTGAGGTTAAGTAAAAATATACACTCTTGTATACAAAATGATGACTGTAGAACGGTCGAGTGAGGGAAGACAGCGCAATATTGACTGGCCTTCTCCAATTACAGTAGCACCGCAAGTTCCTCGTAATTCCAATTCTGTTTCAATCTCTAGTGTTGGAATGGGATATTGATACTTATAATAATGTCAAAACGTGCGTCCTTATCTCAGCTTCTGTTTCTTGCACGCTCTTCTAATAGCTTCTTACGACGATTTATTTGGCGAAGTATGCTTAGTGCAACCTTAACTTTCCATTTTACGAATGCTGAGTTGCTCAGCTACAGCTGCCCCTTTCACATCTGGGTGGTTCATTCGCGATTACCAACGAGGTGTTCCTCTCCAAGGTGGTCGACTATGACGTCACACAGGGTACGGCGAATCAATAACGCGTCCTGCAGCGATTTTCGTAATGTAGGTTGTCATTCAGACTTGGCATTTGGCCAAACGTGTGACTCCCGCTCAAGCGACGCTACTTGCAAGTAGTGTGGCTCATATCCCATAGGTATTTGTACTACGTAGTTTTCATTTCTGTTTCTTCAGATTAGTTAGTATTACTTCAGTGGTTGCTACTGGAGTCAGGGGGCACTCGAGAAAAGGCCCAATGTCTCCTTATAGGGACTCTCAGGGTTTGCCTAGATACAGCTAACTAGCTGAGAAAACTATCGGATTTTTCTTCCACTAGTATTTTACGAAAAATTCGCTTCACCTAGGATGAACAACCCGTATTCGCCTAAACCTCTGAAGGGAATCTCCGAATTCGAATCCGGTTCGGCTACCGCTATGACTTCTCTGCGCGCTAGCCATAGTGTTAGAGAAGTAGAGCACAGTGTACTGGCCCCGTAACTTGAGTAGTACTCATTAGGAAGTTGCCTCCTCTTGATGACGCCCTTTTCATGCATTTTGAATGGGGTGTGAACTCACTGTGACTGTGCTGGTGTTTCTGTGCTCCTGTCTTCAAAAAGGATTGGTTTCTCTCTCGTTCTTGTTCAGATATCAATGGGTTGTCTCCATGAGGGTTACCGCAATCGTTTCAGGAAGTTGTATATTGGCAGCGCTAGAATTTTATTTTTTGACTGACTCATTGAGGTTGTGGACGAGCTCATTCAGTTCAAATCCATTTTGAAATTAAAACGCTCCGTACTTCTACTAATAGCTGCTGCATCAAAATGTGTTACTTCAGGCAAGCTCATTCTCTTGAAGTTATTCTGTGACTAAATAACAACAATGGCACGTACCAAGCAAACTGCTCGTAAGTCAACTGGAGGAAAGGCTCCTCGTAAGCAGTTAGCCACCAAGGCTGCTCGTAAATCAGCACCATCTACCGGTGGTGTGAAAAAGCCGCATCGTTACCGTCCCGGAACCGTTGCCCTTCGTGAGATTCGTCGCTACCAGAAATCGACGGAGCTGCTAATTCGTAAACTGCCGTTCCAGGTACATTTGCAAGTTTCGTAGATAATTGTTGATGTAGAGATTTGATGGTAATTCAAGCCGAATCTTATTCTCTTTGCCTTAGCGTCTCGTTCGTGAAATCGCGCAGGATTTCAAGACTGATCTTCGCTTCCAGTCCGCTGCTATCGGTGCGCTTCAGGTGAGCTAAATTCTAAACAACCATAAAAAATTAAGCAGAGGGGTTAGACGAATGTCTGTACTTCAAGAATATAAATTCATACTGCTATTACGCATTCGTAAAACGATATTTTTGCAAATACAACTGTGTCGATGAAGTCTTCGTTCAACTACATGGTAAATCAACTCTGCAGTTTTCCAGTCTTTTTGTTATATGAGTCTTACCCATGGAATCGGCATTTGCTGATGCGGATTCTCGCAACGAACGCTTCTGTACGCCTGCTGTGCACACCTTGACTGGAATATTTCACGTTTCTCATCTCCTCATCCCATGGACATCACCTAGTATGAAAAAATAAGGAAGAGGTTAGGGAACAGTAGCGCTGCTCTTCTTTAATTCAGCAGTGTACCTCCTAAGGTAATGGCTATTCTCGCGAAGTTCTGCAGTACCCATGCAGTGAGGTAAGAACGCATCAAAGCAAAAATTTTGCCATTCGGAAACTGTGACCTCCGCTACACACAGAGTCCTGGAGAAAATAGATTGGTACGTATTTCTCCTATGTGGATATTCAGTAAGACGTCAGAGCAACAGCACAAGTATAGCGTTCCTACAAACTTCTTCCTCCCGGTGCAGCAGCTTGTAAACAGGGCAACAGTGCCACAGAGCCTGAGAACCATCACCCTAGGAATTAATGCACTAACGCGACATATCTTGTATTCTCAGTGTCTCGTATAAACCCGCTAGTGCCCTTCAATCTTCTCTCCTATTTTTTTTAAAATA
Organism: Trichostrongylus colubriformis; assembly: GCA_963978905.1. Classification (NCBI taxonomy): domain Eukaryota; kingdom Metazoa; phylum Nematoda; class Chromadorea; order Rhabditida; family Trichostrongylidae; genus Trichostrongylus; species Trichostrongylus colubriformis. The sequence goes on along the minus strand of OZ022259.1, from coordinate 26,928,108 downwards.
CAAGCTGAAGCGTGGTCAGAACAGCTTCATTGGCTGTGAATTCTTCGTAACCTAGTTCATTTAGAGGAAAACACTAATGTGTTGCTTTTTTCAATTCATTAAGGTGGCTGGAAACATTGATGGGTATAACCTTGAGTAAATGGTTTCCGATACTTATCTATTTAAACAATGTGTATATCTGCAGGAGGCTTCGGAGGCTTACCTCGTCGGTCTGTTTGAAGACACAAACTTGTGTGCAATCCACGCCAAGCGTGTTACAATCATGCCGAAGGATATCCAGCTCGCTCGCCGTATTCGTGGAGAGAGGGCATAACCTTTGCACCCGAATGTAACATTCTGCTGCCACGATCTCTGACCGCTTTTTTTCCTCTACTGAATACTGCTTACTTCTGTTTTCCTTGTGAATGATTGTGTGTGCTGTTAATGATAATGAAGTCAATTTGTTCGTTCTCGTTAGTTGAGAAGAAAATGAAGTGGTAATGGCTCTCAGGTAATGAGATCTGCATGAGGGGTGTTCAAACAATAGAGGTGTAGCAATGGTCACGTGGAACCGTTCGCTAGTTTTTCGTCGATAATGCCGATATCAGTGATGGAACTGCATAACATCTTTAAAAATGAACAAAGTCTGGGCAGGGCATTTTGGCGTTTCGTCGGGCGATTAGACAGAACTGTACCGGCTGTGAAAGATACAATATTCCGCAAAATTTACTACGACATTGGCGAATGGTCGTGTCTATTCACGATCAGTGCACATACTCAAGACAGTATGGTACGCTTCGCCACAATCACAGCATCAGATGATTCGCATTGTTTTTCTTTGTCAAGTTTGAAGGGATTTAGTGGGTTATTTGCACAGGCACTAAAGGAGAGGTTGCTAATGGTGAGGGCCGGGTCTTCTGCGAAAGGCTACGCAAGAACCCATGGTGCAGAGCTTCACACATGGCACCTCATTCACAATTATCTTGGGTTCTTAAAGGAACCGGAAGGGGGTCCGAAACAAGAGAAAAATACAAAGAAATGAGCATTTCGTAACGAACGTAGAAGGTTAGAAGCGATAATCGGTGAAAAAACCCGAACTCAAAAGTGCATCGCTGCGGTGTGTATTCGCACCTCATTCGCATCATCGCACTGGCGTTCCGAGTTGTCCGCTGTAGGAGACGGCCGCGGGCCAACTTTAGTTGTAGCACCTGATTCCCAGCGCAGTGGAGTGGCCATTCCCAACTACATTAACATTCATGTCTTTATAATGGAAACATCTTCTCTTGGCACCATGCCAAGGCGTCAAATTGGCGAGTTTGTGCAATGGCGGTCACTTGAACTCGTCCACACTGCGTCTGTTCTACCGTAAGCCAAAATTACTCCCTTACGGTGTCTTTAAAGGATATGTAATTGGTAATGAAGTGGTGTTTATGTGCCGTGCTCGTTCATCGCTTATATACATCTTGGTGTATGTTATTCAGTAAAAATTAGTTCAGACGCGCGGCATTATGTTATTTTGTGATATTTCGTGTCCTCATGACGGTTTACCGTTAAGAAAATTGTCTGTTCACTCTTTTTTAATTATACCGCCGCATTCTTGGAATATTCGAAGGAAAATCCCACTTTACATATATATTCGGCGGTTGCGGTTGGTGTGTGTGTGTGTGTGTTTGACCGGAAATTCCTATGTCGCGTCGCAGTAAAGCTGGGATACTGATTTTTTTGTGATAGTGATAGTGATATGGGGGGAGGCGGTAAGGGGACATCAATGGTGAGGGAGCGGTAGTAATAGCAACTGATAAGGCCTGATAAGGAGCCTCGAAAGGCGAGTGGCGGGAAATTGATATCTCGCGTCGCAGGAAAGTTGGGACACTGATCATTCAAAGTGATATGAGGGTGGTAAGAGGACATCAATGGTGAGGGGAAGGAAGTGACGCAACTGATAAGGGCTGATAAGGAGCTTTGGAAGGCGAATGGAGGGAAATTGATATCTCGTGTCGCAGGAAAGCTGGGACTCAGGATTTTGAAATGATATGAGGGGTGGTAAAGGGACATCAATGATGAGGGAGCGGAAGTAATAGCAAAAGATAAGGGCTGATAAGGAGCTTTGGAAGGCGAATGGCGGAAAATTGATATCTCGCGTCGCAGGAAACCTGGGACTCAGATTTTTCAAAGTGATATGGGGGGTGGTAAGGGGACATCAATGATGAGGGAGCGGAAGTAATAGCAAAAGATAAGGGCTGATAAGGAGCCTCGAAAGGCCAATGGGTGGAAATTGATATCTCGTGTCGCAGGAAAGCTGGGACTCAGGATTTTGAAATGATATGAGGGGTGGTAAAGGGACATCAATGATGAGGGAGCGGAAGTAATAGCAAAAGATAAGGGCTGATAAGGAGCTTTGGAAGGCGAATGGCGGAAAATTGATATCTCGCGTCGCAGGAAACCTGGGACTCAGATTTTTCAAAGTGATATGGGGGGTGGTAAGGGGACATCAATGATGAGGGAGCGGAAGTAATAGCAAAAGATAAGGGCTGATAAGGAGCCTCGAAAGGCCAATGGGTGGAAATTGATATCTCGCGTCGCAGGAAAGCTGGGACTCAGATTTTTTAAAGTGATATTGGGAGTGGTAAGGGGACATCAATGATGAGGGAGCGGAAGTAATAGCAAAAGATAAGGGCTGATAAGGAGCCTCGAAAGGCCAATGGGTGGAAATTGATACCTCGCGTCGCAGGAAAGCTGGGACTCAGATTTTTAAAGTGATATTGGGGGTGGTAAGGGGACATCAATGATGAGGGAGCGGAAGTGATAGCAAAAGATAAGGGCTGATGAGGAGCCTCGAAAGGCCAATGGGTGGAAATTGATATCTGGCGTCGCAGTAAAGCTGAGATCCTAAATTTTACATAGCAGTTGGGCTGGAGCACACTACTGGCGCGTCACACATGAAAGCATGCAAAATGAGTTTGATCGATATCGACTGATGCGGAAGGACGAGATAGGCGGGAGGGGCTTTGTTTCCTTACCCGTTTTTGCGGATTTCCTTTTCTGCGGTTTTGTTTCCCTATCCCGACCATTGGAATGATGATACTGATCGGTTGATGCGTCATGCCCAATTAGCATGCTTCTATGTGTGACGCGCGCAGTAGTGTGTGCCCGCCCAACTGGTTATTAATAGATGAAACTGAAAGAAGAACAGCTTCATTGCTCTTTCAACGCTTCGTGGAGTAATAATCACTCACACTTGGAAGTCTCTCCGTTGTTACCAAAAGAAGTGGTTTCATTGTATAACGATGTGTAGCAGTAAAGATCATTGGGGCTGTTCTACTCATTTAAGGCCTTACTGTGACTCGATGTCCCCACGATACTCTGTTCAATATGCATGTCTTAAAAGCGGTGGAAGTTAACCTGTCCGAGATGGAAGATATTATTGATCATTTACAGTAGCGCTCAAAAGTCTTCGGCCAAACACTTTTTATCATAACTTTTTTCTACTTGACCCAATTTGACAAAATTTTAATATGTGGTGCCTGAACCTATTGTCAACATTTCCTTTTGCTTTAGTGCCGCTTGACTCTTTTCATGGTCAAGAAAAAACGGCTTTCTATGCAAAAACATAACGAGCAAGCCTAAGAGAACATTAATATTCTGTAGAAAGACCACGACTTTCGATGACAGCGGCACGGCAGTACGGCATAGGGATGGCACCCCAAAAACCAAAAATTGCATTCAATCACGTAACTCACACCGTTGAGCGCCAAAATATTGTGTTGAGGAATAAGTCCCCGCCGTTTTTTTAAATCCCGTTTTTTACATTGTTCCCTTCATCTTGCGACAAAACTTCTACATGTCTTCGATAGAGCTTTTTCTGCCCTACAACAAGCTACTATCTATTTTTTAAAAATTCCTTCGACTACCTAATAATTACAGCTTTGGAAAAGAAGTAAGCTGAAGGCAAAAAATTGGCCCTTGCGCACCTCATCTTTCTTGTCTGCCATCGAGATCAAAGAGTTTGAGTGTATATGTTCCGATAGAGCTCTTTCAGCTCTACAAAATGGTACTACTTTTTATTTAAATCGCTCAACTTTTTGCTGTTTTCAAGACTCACGAATGCAGTACTCGCAAAAAGGTACACTTTCGTTATCTCCTCTTCTTCGTCTACCATCGAGATTGTAGAGAACATATTTAAATGCATTCGATAGCTTCTTTTGCTCTACAGGGTGGTATCACTAAGCTTTTGTATCTTCTCATATTTTATCATGTAGAAATGAGTTTCCACCTGTTTTTTAATTCAGAATCGCGTAATGAAAATGAATTTTTTGGCAAAATGATTTGTATCATTCGATAGAGCTCTTTCCGCTCTACAAGATAGTGTTCACGGTTTTTGTTCAAATCAATTTTAGCCATTTTTTATATCATTTAAAAGTCGATGAAATTGAGCATTTTTGTCACATGGGGTCGAAAATACTCGACTTAGTCAACTTTTAAATGATATAAAAAATGGCAAAAATTGATTTGAACAAAAACCGTGAACACTATCTTGTAGAGCGGGAGGAGCTCTATCGAATGATACAAATCATTTTGCCAAGAAATCATTTTTGTTACGCGACTCTGAATTAAAAAACAGGTGGAAACTCATTTCTACATGCTAAAATATGAGAAGATACAAAAGCTTAGTGATACCATCTTGTAGAGCAAAAGAAGCTATCGAATGCATATAGATATGTTCTCTACAATCTCGATGGTAGGCGAGGAAGAGAAGATAACGAAAGTGTACCCTTTTGCGAGTACTGTATTTGTAAGTCTTAAAAACAGCAAAAAGTTGAGCGATTTGAATAAATAGTAGTACCATTTTGTAGAGCTGAAAGAACTCTATCGGAACATATACACTCACATTTTTTGATCTCGTTGGCAGACGAGAAAGATGAGGTGCGCAAATGCCAATTTTTTGCCTTCAGCTTACTTCATTTCCAAAGCTCGTTATTATTAGGTACTCGGAGGAATCAAAGAACAGATAGTAGTTTGTTGTAGTGCAGAAAAAGCTCTATCGAAGACACATATAAGCTTTGTCAAAAGATGAAGGGAACAATGTGAAAAACGGGATTAAAAAAAAACGGCGGGGACTTATTCCTCAACCCAATAGTATATTTAGTACGCAGTGTCTCGAAGCACAACATACTAAAATTTCTCTCAGATCGGTCCAGTCGCAAAAAAGTCACAAGTAAAAAACCCAAGTGAAAAACCATTCGGCCGAAGACTTTTGAGCGCTACTGTATCTCTTTAAAAAATTCAAGTAAAAGTAAAAGGACAAGCGAATAAGAAGACTAAGAAGATGCCTCAGGATGCATCATGCTTTCCTTTTGTTCGATGATATCTGTTTATTCAGGTTACCAATTGGGCTATCGCACAGCATAGCGTGCCCAAATAACACAATGGAATTATTCAGTATGGAAATATCCGGTAGTGTCTAGCTGATATCGAAGAAGTCTATCGCGTAGCCAGCTGCGATGAGCGCAGTACTGAGAGATAGCCCGACTGGTGTCGCTGCAAGCACCAATCAGTACTCGGGGACTGCGCGTAGTTTGGCGGTCGAAACATTTCGTTGCTGTTGAAGTAAGAGATATTCCCTTGATAAGCATTTAGTGCTCAGGCCCTATTGGTGGCTCATAATCTAGTCGTCTATCACTGCATATCACACTACTTTTTGGAAGGTCAGATGATGTAGACCTTGATGTCCTTTGTTATGGCTAACTTTGTAAGATCGGAGCAGGAACGAAATCTGTTGACCTATTGACCATTTGTCGTCGACGACGACCCCCGCTATCATCTGTTGTCGTCAACCCCTCTCTCCCTCGTTTGAGAGGAAGGGTCCATTTTAAGATCTAAAATCTCAAGTGATTCGTCCCGTGAAAGGAAAACTCCCGTACCACGTACATGGGGACAATTTCTGTGATCCTTACACGCAGAAAATAATTCTAACGTACGAAAACGCACAAAAATGGCGTTGTACTTCCACAGAATTCCAATCGTTAACAGCGCGTTAACAGCGCAACGACGCTGAAAAATCTGGTTACCAGATATAAACAGTACACAGCTAGAGTAGAATATCCGGCGATAGACGAATAGCTACGAAATGTGTAGAGCCGAGGCATCGATAAAAGGAATAAAGTTTGTGCCACATAACTATGAGTGGATAATCAAACTTTAAAGGAGAACTACTGCAACAACTCTTCAGATAGATCGCAGATAGTGCAAAAATTGGTTTAAAAGCTGCAAACGATTTTTCGAACACCTGCTCGTGTCTTCGATCAAATCCAAACTTCAATAAATCGGATTGCATCCGCCGGTTACGATGTGCAGAAACTTGCGATCCCATGTGATGCGAGACCATACTATCAAAATTTCCTCATGACGTCGTAAAACCGGTACTACTATGAAATCAAGAGCAAGACAGTCAAATGATCGGTAATCCCATGGACCACTTGAAGAAGGAGATTGCCGCTGAAGACTACATCGAAAACATACCCGGCTACAAGCATACTATTGAGGTCAGCTATCCAAAAGATAAGCACGTCTGGCCACGTTCTCACTCCGGTGATCAATGTCTGTCCTGCCAAAAGGGCAGCCATGCTTCAATGATCTGCAGGAAAGTCACCGGTCAAGGGACTTGCCGAAAAATCTTACCAGACGGTCGAAGATGCTGGAATTGTTGCTCTAGTAACCACAGCAGCTTTGAATGTCAGAAGTCCGATTATTCTCAATGTGGTCAAAAGCATCATCCAAGTCATGTTACAAAAGGGAATTAAACACTCCTGGACGTAATTGTACTCCTTGGAACCCAGATGAAATTAGCACAAATCCAGGCCAAAACTCTTTTAGCCCTTTTTCTGCACAGAGAGTCAGTGGCAAAACAATAGGCCATTCATTCACCGCCAACATACATACTGAATCACGTACGTCATGGCGTCCTGATGACCGCTGAAGGAAATCTCTGGGACTTCTTGAAACATCGTACTGATCAATGGTCGTCGACGACGACCCCTGCTATCATCTGTAGTCGTCAACCCCTCCCTCCCTCCTTTGATAGGGAGGAGTTGGGCAGTGCCGCTGAAAGAAAGCACTCTTATCTCGACAGTGAAGGAGAACGGTCACCCTCACCACTTCTCGATCTCACGCATTCTATTATATTTACTCCGATAAATATACTGAACCACCGCCTTTGACTTGTTACATCGCAAGGGCCATCATACCCTATAGTCTTACGCACCCATCCGACACACTATTTAGCAAGGAAAATAAGTCGTATTTCAGCATAGAGCGGTGCACTGAATTCCTCACATTTGATTATCATGCTGTCTTATCAGACTTTATTAGCTATTGTTAGTTCGTTCCGTCACCCAATGTCAATGTGTAACACTCTATGTAGCACATATATGTGAATGCCAGCGCTGCGCTGTCACCTCGACTTGTTAGTATAATGACCACCGCCGGTATCGGCATCAGTGCGCAAAGTATGAACGTGGCCTGATCGCGGACAAGCGTTAGAAAGCAAGCTGGCAAGAATCATGTCCCTACCGCCGACCATGGTGGTTCTCCGGCGACGTGCTCCGTTTGTAAAGCGCTTAACCCAACCCCCTCCCCCTACATTATGATGACCGCGGCGAAGGCTCACGAATTTGAAGTAATCTTGGCATAGAGCCAAATTACGCAGATGATCATGGCGAGAGCCTCTGAATTGGAATTCGAAACTAGGCATAGTGCCAAGCTATACGAATTTCAAATGCGAATTGGTGGACCTCGCCACGACCATCGCAGTGTAGTGAGACTGGCTCGACCGTTTTACAAAAGGAGCGCGTCATCGGAGTGTCGCCGGCATCGAGTACCCCTTTAGTTGCTTCGCTGGCACCGGAACTACGTACAGACAGACCTCCGAAATCCACCGACAGCCCTGGTAAGCGGTGTCTATGCACGGGTATCAGCGTGGATAATACTCAGGAAACCATGGGATGAAAAGAAAAAAGCCACTATGAGCCTCTTTCATATCTTAATACAATTACAAGAGCGTATACTGGTACTGAGGGCTCACTTTGCGGACGAATAAGACTTTGTATTACCAATAATGTCAATAAGATCCTCATGCATGGCGCATACCGCATTTGTGCCAGCTAATGCCAGTCGCCAATCGTTGAGAGGTAAGGATGTGCACTGGAGGACACAATGGATAATTTTTCCCAAAGGTTTGTGGGAAGATCTCGCCACTTCGTTGAAAAAAAATCCTCCACTGCCTTTCTTTAAAATTTCTCGAAACATATTAAGGATATAAGTAGAGCTCAAGTGGTCAGTAGGAAACGGCAACATCGTGGAACCAGAGCAATGAAATTGCGCTCATAAGGGGTCACGACCAATTGAAGTGGACCACATTGAAATTTTTGAATTTGTCTAGTCTTCGACTTGCTTCCTTCAGAATAACTTCATTCATGTCTAGTCTTCGACTTGCTTCCTTCAGAATAACTTCATTCATAGTAAAGGTAAAACCTCATGGACTCCGGGCAACAAATTGCACTCATATGATCAAGATTCAAGGAAGTTACGACCATTCAAAGCGGAACACTTTGAAATGATTTATGTAGAGAACTACACCCCAATCAAGAAAGCCAAGCGGTCAATAGATTGGTCCAAGAGTTATTAAGAACAGCCTATAGTATTCCGGACAATGGATTTTCAGTGAAGTTTCAGCATTCAGAAAATGTCCAAATTTGGTATGAAGAAGATACCGCGCCTCATATGATCGCCGCGTCACTATTGCGGTAGGATCGCAGCGGAGTGCATTACATGACTCCTATTTAAGTTCTGACCTTTCTATCCTTATTTTTTCCAACCTTTATCCCGACTGCATAGCTTGCATGACTATTCAGCCTTCTCCTTTGTCATTAGAGGACGAGCACCTTGACTACGGTCGGCGACGCTTTTGTCGGAATATGAGTATTGGATTTTGTTACGTTCTCATTTCTCTTCGACGCTTTTCTTTCGGTGTATGGGAACTGAGTTTTGTCACGTTTTTATCTCCTATATTGTCAGGAGTATGAACCCAGTGTCTTTTTTACCACAGGCTCTTCTTTGATGAATCGCATCGGCGTGGTAGAAACCACAGAAGTAGCAGAACTGTATAAGGGGGGGGGGTCGAATTTTTCGCAAATCTTCCTCGGCGCCACGCTTAATACTGGTGCACGGTAAGTTTGCGCAGCGTACGCGGTAGAGAACGCTTCCGAGGGGTTGGGTGATAATTCCGAACATCCAAGTGGCTTTAGTCCCCCTATAACTCTTTGCGTAGACAGGTCGCCGAAAACTACAGGGTGTGCCAAAATTACGTGCTCATATATCCAACGTTGTAAAAACGGGTAAACATAGAGTTGCGGACTGCTTTCTCGGTGACAGTTCATTAATAATAGCATTCAGTACCAAATATATGATTACATCACAAAAGTTCCTCCTTTGACACGGATGCAGGCCTCGAGACGATACTGAAAGTCGTCCACCGTAGTGCGCAGATACTCTGGGGAGATTTCATCCCATACTTTCAAGAGGTCTTTCTTCAGGGCTTCGATCGTGTGGTGATGCTTCGAGCAGGCCTTGCTTTTGTTGGACCATATAGAATAGTCCATCGGATTAAGATCGGGACTATTCGATGGCCAATCCTGAGCACTGACGAGGATTGGGAGGATGTACCACTGCTGTGTCGCCTTTGACCGATGAGCTGGTACTGAATCCTGCTGAAACACGTCTGGACCAGATCCGGGATGGAACTATTTTCACAGCATCAAGGTGTTCCAGTACGGTTTCCATGGAATTCTCTATGTTGATTTCGGTATCTCCTTCAATGAAAATGAGTGGCGACTTGGCTCCATAAGTAATGGCCAACAGATGACTTTTTTTGGATAACCAGATCGTTTTTTGTATTCTTCTTTTTTCGTTTACATCTTCAAGGGATGTGCAGAGCACACGATCATTTTGCCGGTTGGAGGTCCACTCCACCGTGAAAAGCCTCTCATCGTAGAAAACAATGTCTCGGTGGCGCGCCTTTTTGAACTGTTTAAAGAGCATGATCGGAAGGGATGAGAGTCAACCATTTTGTAAGTAACGAACGCTGTTGACTGCAACTTTGATTGGTAATAGAAGGGAACCAAATTGAAAGCTTGATAGCCATTTGACCCCTCATCGACAAAAAATTATTACATCAGGCACCGCAATCTCGCGCAGGTGATTTTGGTGCACTCTGTGATTGGCTGCTCAGTTACGTTACTACATCTGATTTCGACGCAGCTCCTTACAGCATTTTCGTTCTTCAGTTGACCTATGATGGTTTCACGATATCTCGTGGGAGCTTGGATGGTATTGTTACACATTGTATAGGATCGCACGTTTATCCAACGTTACGCTTATCCTACGAACCATTCGATTGACCAATACCCGTTTGGTCTAAAAGCAGAAAAGCGCGAAATTGCTGGTCACCTTTACATCCTTCTTTTTTGAACGATTCGCCGGAAACGTTAGCGGAACATGCAGTATTAGCCTTCCAGGATCCTCATCATCCATTCATGCTTTTTTGATAGTGGTTGTATTCCCTGCCTTGGCACTTGAAGAATTCATCAAACATTATATTTTCCCGATGACATCAATCTCCTCATTTCTCTGGATAAAATTCCGAAGGTTGTCCAAGACTCTGCGGGGTCCTCCACTTCGATGAAAGGTTTGAGTAAGCATGTTCGTAGAGGCCTTATTAACCTGAAATCATTTTTTGCAGCTAGACTTCGATGGATTTTCTGCAAAACGGATACACTTGCTCAGTCGTTTTTGATTACTCTGCATGCTGGTTTGGATGGTTTTTGACTACTCTACATGCTGATTTGGATGGATGGTACATGCTGATTTGTTCCTGATTTTGAATGATTTATTTTCAAAGATATTCTTTTTAATTATTCTAGCTTCGCGCATACTGTATGCCATTCTCTACAACAAAATTCATACGGTGACGTAATTAGAATTTTTGCGTCTTCTCTCTCCCTCCCCCCATTTAATTACCCCTGATGTCATCACTGCGCAATCGCTACAACTGTATATCTAGATCTTTTCGTTTATTCCTAACAGAACAGTATCACTAGAATCGCTTTGAGGTAAGTCCACTCGTTCATTTACATTACTAGTTCCGACAAGAGCAGTGAAGTACAATGCTATTACTTTTTATTGCCTCAACTGTGAGTTGTACTCTAATCTGAGTAGGATTGACAGTAACACGAGTAACACGTATTTGATTTCCATCCCATGCTCATTAACGACTAACGACCGAATTCGGTTTACTGACAGCAGACCGTATATGTGCACCGCTGCCTTGCTTGAACGGTAGGGGAAAAGAGGGAAAGGCCGAGTAAAAAAACGAGGGATTCATCATTGAGAAATCTGCGCTGCTAACAGATCGATAGAAAAAGGGAAGTAGTAAGTGGAAAGACTAGGTGCTCATCAGTGCAGAATCTGCTTTTGGTTGAGCCCGCCCATACACAGTGTCCTCTCTCCTATCACAACTGCTCTGATTGCTAATGTAACAGAGCTATACTTTAAAAACCTTGTCCGATTCTAAAAACATGCTTTCACATAACTGACGTAGGCGCTCATGTCCTATGGGGGTGGCGCTCAAAAACACATTTGAAATTACAATAGCGAATTAATTCCATTACAAATCATCAAACATGTAACATTAACGCGTTCGATTGTCATTAGGATGTTATTATTTTGGAATGTCGAAAGTAAATTAACGAAATCCTAGCTGCCATTGATTATTTCACGTGTGTGAAGTGTCTTCCCCCCCCCCCCCCAAAGGCTGAATCTCAGTTCTAGTTCGCACGCAATTCTTCGTACCACCAAGAATCAGCATGCAACATTATAAAAGAAAAAGATAAAAGAAAATGAATGTGTGAGGTGGGGGTGGAAGCTGTTCTGCCAGGATCGTGGCACGGCGCGTGTCGAGCGTGCACCTATTAACACGGCGTCACCTGTAGATCAAGCTACCAGATTTATTTTTTGTCTCTTTTTTGTTATGTGGGTTTTTATGCGTGCTTGTTCTAGTATTATGTTTTTTAATGTGTTGGAAGGTACTAGAATACCAGTGCAAACCGGGAGTTCGTTTTTTGCCTTAGCCTCGAGGGGGAAGGAGCTACGGAATGGGTGAGTACTTTTTAGTGTAGCAAATATTTTTTCATCATTCCTTCGGTTGAGGATACTCCTGGGAGCTCCTTTTTCAACTCTCAGGGTGAGGAAAAAATTGCACCTCTAGAAATTGTTTTTTAGTGCCACCCCTACAGGACATGAGCGCCCTGACGTCAATATAATGTATGTATGTACGTGTATAGGGATCTGTAGTATCACTGTTCAGCATTCTTATAAAGGCATGTTGCACTGTGATATTCAGAAAGTGTTGCTTCAGTGTGCTTCTCTTTTCACTTGAACGACAATCATTGCCTCTCCAAAGTGGCTGATGATTTCGTCTGCAAAACTTTTGCGGGCCATTTGCCATTACTGAAACGCTAAAAAAATATACGCAATTTTTACATCGGTTTTAGCTACGCGATGTACCTGGCACGTCATACAGCACTGGGGAGCTGCGAACTATGCATAAGATAAATAAGAAACAGACTCAGCGATGTAGTTCAAAAGGCAGTTTCCGGTGTTCAACCCTCTGCCCGCATCATGTTTAGTTGCTGAACCGTTACGGGACGTGGTGAAAAGTTTGATTGATAGTCCAGCATCATTTTACGGTCGGTGACCCATCGGTCGGACCGACATAAACCGACACACAAAGTTGGTGGTTTTCTACTATATATTAGGTTGTCCCAAAAGTCTTGTAGGACTTTTTCGATCATCACTTTTATTATTTTTTCTTTCAACAAGCAACAATCAGGCAACAACGTATTCACCAATGTTATCGACAACACTCTCTTCCTCATAGGCGAGTCGTTGATTCCCTCCTCCCAGAAATCTGGGTTCTGAGAGTCGAAGAAGTCAGCGATGGCCTTTGCAAGCATGTCATAATCAGCGAATTTTCTCTTGGACAGGAAGGATTCGAGAGGATGGATAAGGTGATGGTCAGAAGGGGCAATGTGTGGAGTGTATGATGGGTGTGGCAGCACATCCCAGCCGGGCTCCTGTAGCTTGGCCTGGTACGCTTCGCGACGTATGAGTAGGCGTTGTCATGAAGGAGGGTGACTGCGGACCTTCTCGGGCGCTTTTCTCGAGTGGCGACGGCGATTTGCTGGAGCTGGTGGGTATATACGGAAACGGATACTGTCTCGCCTTGTGCCAGCACCTCTTGAAAAAGCATTCCCTCCGCGTCCAGAAGCAGCAGAGTAGATCTTCATTGGATGGGGGTCGGACATGGGCTGCGTTGGCGGCTCGGCGTCACGTAGCAGCCAGAAGGCGCGGGATGCTTTGGTATCATACATGTCCCAGCTTTCATCGCCCGTAGCCAAATAGGCGAGAAAGTCGTTGCGATGTGGGCGGAGCAGCAGCGGTTGACAGATGCTCACTCGGGCACTTTCGTGAGCATCCGTCAGGGCATGAGGTTCATCGCGACAGCACCTTTCGATAACCGGGCTCGTAGAGGCGACGATTTACGGTTATGGGTGCTTGTCCATTCCTCTCCTCCAGCTCACGCATGGTGGTTTGAGGATCGGCGCGAACGTCGGAGAGCAGAGTCTCGTCGTCCAATGCGTGTGGGCGTTCCGTGCGTAGTTTTCCTTCCATGTCAATCGCGCGGTTGCTGAAGCGATGAACCAGCGACGCACGGTCTTGTAGCTCACACATCCCTTGCCCAATGCAGCGTTGGTGGAGTGGCAAGCTTCCGTCGCTTTGATGCCGCAAGACCACTCATAGTGGATGACACCGCGTACGGGCACTGTAGCTCTCTCCACGCAATCTTGTGGGTCAATATATATTTTGCTAGAAAGCTTAGAGAACGTTCTACCATATTCCTGAACCGCCTAGACCTGCCTCGAACTAAACAAGAGTTATTGATTTTTTTTGGAAAATCCTACAAGACTTTGGAACAACCTAATTCTCTGTGTGTGTGTCCGTCCGTCCGTCCGTCTGTTTGTCATGAAACGCATATCGCGCGTCGCAGCAAAGCTGGGACACTGTGTTTTACAAGTGATATAGGAAGTGCCAAGAGAACCCCAGCGGTGGTGGAAAGTGATAGCAGCTGATAAGGGCTGATAAGGAGCCTCGGAAGGCAAATGTCGCCAAGTTCGTTTCGCCTTTCGCGTTGATCCTAGAGCGCTGACACTCATGAGTGTTTAGCAGAGTGGGACGGCGACATTAATCGTGGGTGATCCAGACTGGTAAGATTCGATTAGGAGCGTGAGAAGGAAAATGTCACCAAGGCCGGTACGCTTTGTCGGCTAACAGTGGGATGTTCACATTTGCAGGTATTGTAGAGTGCAGTGACCTCAATGGTACTGTTGGGTACAAGAGCCTGAGTGATAGCGGTTTACGGTGGCTGATAAGAACCGTTTGGAATCGGATGGGATGAAATCCTTCACCTCGCTTGATACTACTATACGAGCGCTTCAGCAAAAGCGTCTGGCTCAATGTCATTAGGTGAACATACTTTGTTTGTGCTCTGATATCGCTGGCCGATGTATCGACCGCAGAATTGCCTAGCGTTCCAAAAAAGTTTCCCTTCATACCGCGATCTCCATTGATAATCATGATACGACCTATTTTTGTGATAGCAAAGCAAGCGGTACACTCGGAATCATTTTCCAATGCGGTACTGGCAGCAACACTGGGTATCGACCGCTAGACTATGTAAATTTAAAGTAATGTAGCATGCTTACAAAAACTATAAACGTCGATAATCGGGATATGGATCTACCATCAATGTGTAGGAATTAGATGCTCAGCAAGTAAACAGATTGGCCCCAGTCGATGCAATCAATTTCAAAACTATCAATGTCTAAACTATCCAATTTCCCAATGATGACCTAACCAAGTTGGCTGCACACTACTGCGCGCGATTCGTGTCGATGACATGCAAATGGGTTCGATGCAAGACTGAAGTATCAAATGCTCTTTTATCACGCCATCTCTGCTTTTCCAAATAGATAGCTCAGCTGAAGGCAGAGGATAGGAAATTTCCACTCAACTCCATACACAACTGTGGTCGTGCCGGTCAAACCAATTCTGTACAATATCGCCAAGAATCGCGCGCAGGAGTGTGCGCGGTATATAATATATAAAGGTATAATATACATAATAATATGATAAAGGAATACTTTCAGGTAAACACACTTCTCTTAATCAGTATCAACTTAATGCTGTGTTGTAGTAAAAGTTCAGTGCGGTAGGTACATTGAGTATGGAAGGATCAACTTGATCCTCACCTGTGAAGGGTCTTTTCAAAATTTTAGTGCCAGAGAACATGCAAGACCTCGCCCATTGCCACCGCCACCACCACATATCGAATTAGCAGGAAGTGGAACCAAAGAGGATCATACGCTCAGGTGCTTTGTTCATATCAACACACATAAGAAAAATTTCCACATTTTTTATGTGAGCGCATTTCCCCTCTCTCCACATTTCTACGGAATTTCCACATGGCTTCATCCTCAGGTTATCGTTTACACTTTTCTCACACCCCTGTGAAACAGATATCCAATCCGGGTTAATACGGGTCGAGGAGACGGGACCCACTTGATGGCCGAGTGATAGAGTATCGCACACCATTGCTCACAAACTCGTAAAGACTTTGCAGACATAGCGAGAAGGATGTATCTTTCAGCCTAAGCTCGAGAAACAGTAAGAACTTCTGTGTGAGTGAACCCATCCTGCACATGAAACATGTTTCACTCATGTGGAAGCTTTGTACAGTCCCTTTCGAAGCGCCTGGCAGGGCGTGGCTCATGGACTTGGATGAACGTGTCTCAAACTCTCTCACACCGCCACACACTCTCACACTCGCCACGTACTCTCACTCTCGCCATTCACCCAAGTCTATAGGCCACGCCCTGCCAAGCGCTCCGAAATGGACTGTACGTCTAGCATGTGTACGAGCTAGTGACTTGAAAGGTACTGTTGCGTCTACCCCTTCCCTTGACCCCTCTACTTACTTTGACCCTCCTATCCTACAATAATAATCGCTAGGTATGTCTATCTGTTCATTTTCGTGTCCGTGTACGTCTGTTTGCCACGAAATTCATATCTCGCGTCGCAGCAAAGGTAGGATCCGGGATTTTGGAAGTGATATAGAAAGTGGTAGGCAGACATCAACGGTGGGTGACGCGAACTGATACTATGTAAAGACTGATAAGCAGCGTTTATTGGTAAAAGCCATCAAATTCCTTGAGCCGCGGACTTTGATACCGTAACTGCTCTGAAGCGGACTGCGCTGACTGAAGGCTCCATATATTTAAGAATAAGAATGTAGTGAGTCCCCAGCTGGTTCCTGTTTTTAGGGGAACACTTCTATTTTGCCCCTAAACTTTTATCTCTTTCATTTTCCTATGTTTTGTATACATGGCGGATGTGAGCCGTGAGTATACTCTTTTTTGAGTGAAGTTTCTCTTTTTTGGCACCCCTTGTATATTTATGCGGGTTGATAAACGGCCAGAAAACTTGTGTCTCCAAATCGTGAAGCTGAAAGCTTGAGCAGATATTGACTTTGATATTTTGATTTTGATATTTGATATGTATATCAAATTGATATTGGTCAACCGGCTCAGCACGTTATACGTGTGAGTGCTGACAATCTATGGTAAATACACCATTCCGAAGCTGTGTTAAGGTGAAAAGGGTGTTGGTAGTGTAATGGGTTAGCACATATGCCCGAAAAGCATGAAGTAGGTTTCCAGTCCCGTCTGACACCGAAGCTTTTGCCCATAACTCACTATCCCAGTAGTAATTACATTTCACTTTGGAAAAACCAACTAGTCATACGTCGAGTACTTAGCCCCAATCTCTTCTGCAAGTTCCATCAATTGGTTGTTCAGGTAGTCACGGCTCTTTTTTTCGATAGAGTAAGAAAAATCCTCCTGAATGGTTCATGAAGCATGTTGAGCGAGGTACTTGAAAGGAAAAAATTCATTCTAAATTGACGAGAGTGCTTTCGGAAAAAGGATTTTCGAAAATGAACAACGCGACTTTTGATCAACTAAATATTGGAAATTGCAGTAGAGGTTGATCTAAGTACGGGACACATGATTGGTTGATTTTCCCAAGGTGGACTACAGGGTTTTAATTGATTGTCGGTTTTCTTGATTGATTAGTGATTGTTCTCAGAGCTGGTTCGGGCGGTTACCAGAATACTCCGCGTAACGATGGCAGTGCGCAGTAGGAGCACAGTATGTGAGTCCGCCGATCCCACTAGGTGAATGGACCGACTTGTGAACGACTGCCCAAGGGCATGACGAAACGATCACGAGGTATTATGACAATGAAGAAGTCGTGCACAAATTATGACAGAAAGTGCCTAATGATCAGTGCCACTGGATGAGCATATATCGTGTGTATTGTTATCAGTTGCAGGGAAGTACCAAGCGCTAAACTGTCTAGCCTTCCGAATAATGGCGTCTACATTTTGATGCTGCAATCTATTATATCTTGCATGGATGATCAATATGCGATCTAGGTTGCAAAGCGAATGCTCCATTTTCCAGTGCAGTACCAAGAGCAGCAAAGCATATCGACCAAGACTATCTGCAACTTTATTCAGTGCTGCAGTTCCGCAAAATAATGAGCATTCATAACTGGTAACTCGATGTTCTACCAATATAAAAATTGCATGAACATCGACTGGGCAAACCACTCCCAATCCATGCGAGCGAATCCAAAAGTATCGAATGCTGAACCATCTAATCTTCCAAATAACGACAATTACATCCGAAGTGTTGAGTGATCAGTGGGTCATAAAATTTAATTTATGATACTATATCAGTCATGAGGATCAGTGGGGGGAGGAGAGACGTGTATATCGTTAGGACGGAAACGTCGCGTGGCCGTGTTTAGCGCGCGACGAGATGGTGCGAGCTATGCGCGCCGTATCGGATGGGTCTTGAAGCGATGACGGTGCTCTACGCCTCATTCTAGGCGTAATCGCCTCAGGACCCAACTAATACGGCGTGCATAGCTCGCACCATCACGCCGAACACGGCCACGCGACGTTTCTGTCCTAACGATATACACCCGAGAGGCATATACGCAAAACGGACACTTTGCGAAGGACACTTACACGTGTTCGCTCCTGCAGCAAACAGCGGCAGATGCCTTTTTTAATGTGGAAAGAGGGTAATATGAATTTCATCCTGAGCATATAAGAGGAAGGATCTCCGTGTATGAAACACGTTCCATGTGCAAGGCCTCCGTGAGGTTTGGTTCACTAATAAAAAGTCTCCTCCCCCATCAGGTTTAAGCTTGATCTCACATTCTCTTAGCCATGTTTATCATGTCCTTACGTATTTGTTTGGGGCCATGAGTGTTGCAGAACGTGCAGTCACTTTCAATTGCTCGTTCCCTTTAACCGACCTAGCCTAAATCGTACTGTACTTCTGGCACTGATCGCAACTATACGTTTTCTTCTGTGCTGACACCCACTGCGACTTTAGCACACCACAGACTTACGGCAAGTGTATTAACAATAAGCAGGCGTTTGAATATGTGGTTGGTCTATCAAATCGTAGATTGATACTGCTAACCCGCATTCAGCTGCTCATCTCCGTGTTTCTTTATCGAATCTCCTATCACAATCATTCATTTGCGAACGGATAAACAGACTTACACGCCTACTTACCTACATCCTACTATATATAATTCGCTTAGTATGTCTATGTGTTTGTGTGTGTGTCCGTCTGTGTGTCACGAAATTCATATCTCGCGTCGCAGTAAAGCGTGGACCATGAATTTTACAAGTGATGTAGGGGGTGGCAAGGGGACACTAATGGAGATGGACCGGAGATGATAGCAACTGATAACGGCTGATAAGGAGCCGCGGAAGACAAAAGTTGCCAAATCCGTTTCGTCTTTCGCGTTGATCCAAGAGCGCTCACACTCATAAGTGTTTAGCAGGATGGCCCAGGGACATTAATGGTGAGTGACTCTAATTGATAACGGTTGATAAGAATTGATAAGGAGCGTGAATAGGCTAGAGTGGTCGAATCCGTTTCGCTTTTCGCATTGATCCTAGAGCGCTCATACTCAAAGGTCTCTTGCGGAGTGGGACGGGGACATTGATGGTGGGTGATCCACATTGATAACGGTTGATAAGATTTGATAAGGAGCATGTGAAGGCCAATGTCGTCAAATTCGTTTCGCCTTTCGTGTTGATTCAAGAGCACCGACACTCATAGGTGTTTAGCAGAGTGGACGGGCACATCTATGGTGGGTGATCAAAATTGATAATGGCTGATAAGATTCGATTAGGAGCGTGAGAAGGAAAATGTCACCAAGGTCGGTACGCTTTGTCGGCTAACAGTGGGATGTTCACATTCGCGGGTATTGTAGGGTACGGGGACCTCAATGGTATTGTATGGTACAAGGACCTAAGTGATAACGGCTTACGGTGGCTGATAATAACCGTTAGGGACCGGATGGGATGGAATCCTTTACATCGCCTGCTACTACTACACGACCGCTTTAGCAAGATCGTCTGATGCACAGTGCCACTAGGTGAACATATTTTGTTGTTTTGATATCACAGGCAGACGTATCGACCGCTGAGTTGTCTAGCGTTCCAGAAAATGGTGCATTTCTCTTGATACAGCGATCTACACTGATAACCATGGTACAACCTAAATTTGTGATAGCATAGCAAACGTTTCACTCAGAATCAATTTCTAATGCGGTACTGGCAGCACCACTGGGTATGAACCGCTAGACTACACAAAATTCCAAATAGTGAAGCATGTTTACGAAAACGATAAACATCGATAAACGGGATATGGAACTACCATCATTGAGTAAGAATTAGATGCTCAGCAAGTGAACAAAGTTTTTCCAATCGATGCATTCGAATACGAGACTATCGATCTCCAAACTATCTAAACTTCCAATGATGACCTAAACCAGTTGACTGGCGCACACTACTGCGCGCGATTCATGCGATAACGTGCAAATTGGGTTCGATGCAAAGCAAGTGAAGTATATTAATATCAAAAAGCTTTTTTTATCACGCCATCTTCTCTTCTTTTTTCCAGTTCTATAGCTCAGCTGAAAGCAGAGGAAAGGAAATTTCGCTCAATTCCATGCACAACTGTGGACGTGCCGATCAAACCCATTTTGCACAATATTGCCATGAATCGCGCGCAGTAGTGTGCGCCCGCCAACTGGTATTTACATACATACCGAAATACCGACTGACATACCGACAACCAGATGCGCAAAATTACTGGTTTGTATAATAGAAGGATAGCACCTACTATCCATATAAACCTCTATGTAGTGCACCCGCAGCCATTGTGCGAGGTGCTGAATTTGCACTATGTGTCAACAAGAAAAGATGCGCGGAGAATGAGGCGGTTATCTGCTGAACAGTGCGCTTCGGCCATACAGGTCAAAGCCGTGGGGAACTCGGTACGTGAAAAAAAAATCGCCAGCCTTCTTACAAGCCATTGTGAGCTTAGCCACTCATCACATTAAGCGCAGAGGATCGTCGCGGGTGATGAGCCTCACCTTTAGGGGAGGACAGGCACAGAATTTCGACTTCGATAAGTGTTTCGCTTCTACGGATGAATCCTTTCTCTGCGGATGAGTCCCTTCGCTCAAGAGCAGATGTAGGGGAGTTCAGTTGCATCACTTTGTGCCATCAGCACAGAAATTTGGCATGGCTGCCTTTCATGCACGACGAAAAGGTGGAGACAGTAACGTCGTGTTAGTTGCAACCCGAAGCGATTACGCTCAGTGTTTGGCGCGAAGCACCGTCATCGCTTCAGGACCCATCTAATACTGCACGCACAGCTCGCACAATCGCGTCGCATGCCGAACGCCGCAGCGCGAATTTTCGTCCTAATGGCACACACCCACTTTGATACTGACTAGTGGACGATTTCATCGCAAAGCCGAAACGTCAAGCACCACGTAATGTCAACTGATACGGTTATACGACGATACGATTTGTCGTCTACCATCACTCACATTACGGCACTTATAACACTCATCAGACTCCTCGGCAAAGTCTACATCAGGGGATGGACAACGTCAAAAAAGGCGGGACCTGCTGGGAACGATGCCTCCTCCAGCTCTCAGGGACGCGCCTTTGACCATGGAATTGCGCCACACATAGCCTTTCCATACACCCAATTCTCATCTGGATTACTCACTTCAGGTTTCTCACTTTTTACATTACACATGCAGTCCATTTCCCGATGACTGGCAGGGTGAGGCCTACGGACTTGGATGAACATGTATCGATCTCTCTCGCCCCGCCACACACTCTGACCCAAGTCAGTAGGCCACGCCCTACCAGCCTTCGGAACCGGACTGTACCACCGTTTTATTGAAAACATGGCCGAGAAGCTCCTGTTAATGTTATCTTATGTGTATGTTACTCTTCACCATGTAACATGGTACGCGCGATGCGCATCACGTAGCTTGACAACCCAAGCTTGCCCCTCCTTTACCAACATGCGAACACCACTAATATCGGTGGGATTTCAGAGACGTTGCATCGTTAACACGGGATGATGACAGCAGCAAGAAAACTAGAAAAAAGACTGCTGATTACGGTTCCAGAAGACAAATACTGCTTTAACTCGAAGACGAGACTTACCTGTTTTATATGAAAATTTCTTTGAATATTGTTCATGCGTGTCATATCAGAAAATTAGTCGTTGTGTGCCTAGGTGATGGTTGGGACACATGATCAGCGAGGTCACTAGGCCAAGCGGTGACCACGCCCATTCCTCCTAGGATCGCAATACAATCAAAAACAAAAGCAAAATCCTAGTTATGCTAGATAGCGAACACCAAACTCAAAGTAATCAATGATGGATGAACTGAGAGAGCCATCTTAGCAAATCGTCAAACAACCGTCTTTCAGACAACCCTAACAATTTGTAAAGGGTAGCCGCACGCCGGAGCGCCTCTAAATCGAGGACAAATTCCGTATGACCCAACACCACCTACACTCCTATATGCCCTCGGTCGGTGGTAGTTATAGAAACATGATTTTACATGACTGACGTGTTAAAATTGATGCCCGCACATACATGACTGACATGTTAAACACTTGTACTTGGTTGTGTACCATTACCATTTCGCATAGCGGCATGTCGCAAGCGAAGCAATGCGGACGAGCTAAAGGCGCAATGTTATTGGGTCCCGAAGCGATCACAAGTCAACTGCGTATTATCGTGTAATCTGCCTAAGACCCAGTAACCGCGACGCGCATAGCTCGCACACACTGCGTCGCACGCCACTCGTCGTCGTGCGAAATCCAGACATAAGGCTACACACCCCCTGTACTTTACCCACCCAACAACGTCTACTGGTTATTGGCGCGTCAGATGACCAGATTGGATGCTACCCACCGAAAGGTGGATCGAGTTAGATTTTCTATAGGAATAAGCGATCAATGGGTCAAATAGCATCCATCAGGGAGTTCATCAAAGACAGTTGATGTTACAACGGGTGCTGTAACGGAAATAAATAGGAGTAATAAAAGGGATCAAGTATCCAAGCAGATGATGTGGCGACTCCACGGCAAAAGTATTCTTAAAAGTAGCATAAAAGTTCTAGATGTCTTTGAGTCATAAGGGTGCTGAGAATAAAATCAGTGATTAGAAATCTTCTCATGCACTAAGTTATGAGACAAGCACAAATTTATCATTACCCACGCTGCATAATTCTGTACAGTAGCACTGCAAGTGTGATAAACTCTGCAATTTTACAAGACAAAGGCGTACAAGCCACAGTTTCTGCTGGTAGGTTATAAAGAAGAAACAACTCGCACAAGGGATCACTACGATTAGGTGGTTTAGAATGATCTTACGGGTTTCGACCTTTAATTTCGAATGAAGTTCGTACAAAGTTTTATCAATGGTGGGAAGAACCAAGAGAATCTACACACTTTCGCAGCAAGATGCAGGTTTGCCTGTCTGTCACCCAAAACCCCAAACTAAAGGCGATGAAATCGTTGATGGTCACTTCATCATTCTGTTGGGTCTTGAAGGGTATCTGCCGAAGAAAGTTGCCCAGATTCTTGAAGAAATTTAGATTGGTAGGAGCCATTTCAGGTGAGCATGGTGGATGCGACAGGCTTTGCAGCACCGCTCAATAACTTCTCCAAGGGTGTTTATATGACAAGAGGTCGTGGGTTACCGTAGAGAAGGAGCAGGTCACCTCCCATTAGCTTGTGCTGGGCTCTGCAAAGACGGATCATGCATCCGCAAACTGCATGATCTGCCCATCGCGATGACCTTTCCGAGTTCTTCTCAATACATTGCAGAATCCATGAAGCTATGGTGGGCTAAACAGCTGTAGACCACCATATCGTCGCCATGCTGACGAGGCTGACAGATATCAGCTTTATCTGTGCCCATTTTTTACGCAGATTGTCGTGTCCTACAGAATCTGGTTTTCATCACGTATCATGATGCAATTAAAGGCAGTGCTTGGGGAAATTCGGCAGAAAAATAAAAGAAGTAGTGAATGTGAAAGTCGAGATGCCTGATAACAGGACGCTGAAGAAAAGACGGATGGAAATGGTCAAAGGCCTGAGAAATAGGACCCTTTCCCACCGTTGATTCCCGACGTAGAGCCTTCCCGTGAAGACGGGGGTAGACCGGACGAGTTTTCCATTGACGGGTTGCCATGTCCTAAACACGAAGGGATGTTCAGAAATAAGAAAGCATCCTTTTCCTGGAGTGAGCTTCAAGTCAAAAATGAGAAAGAGGGCCGCGATCAGTCGCTAGGAGGCGGACCGAGCTAAGTAAGGCCGCTGGGGCTGAAAAGGTCGCCACTGTCACAGCTCCAAGGCGCGCCTTTCGCGAGGGATTTCGCCGTAGTTTTCGCGTGAGTGGCTCCCCTTACAATTAGGGATTCCTTATCACCCACATTACCCCCATTCTTTAAGAAATGGGTCGTTTTCGAATTGAGTTTACGAGGAAATGTGTATTTGCCCATTTTGTTTTCGATTATTTAGAAAGATTAACACTTCATTTTAGGACAAAAGCGCTCTAATGGTTAGATAGAGCGACAAGCAAATGTTGGAGAATGATCTCTTTGTGGTATAGAAAGACTTTGATACGGTATAGGCTACCTCGATGAACAACCAAAAACTTTTCAGTGTTGGGGAATTATCTCCTTGTGGTATAGAAAGACGTTCAATTCTAGTTGATCCAATAAACGAGTGACGGCCGTCTTGTGGAGATACAACAAGTGGCAAGCAAGATCAATATCCACAATCAGTATGCCGAAGTCACCTGGATATGGAGTTGTCCCTGTCCCTGGTGCACCCTTAGAGGTACCGCTTCAGAGTTTCGTGCAACAGCTGCAGTTTCAGCATGGAAAATAATGACGCGACTCGTCTTTCTGAAGCCCAACAACGCAAGTGCGCATGGAATCCAGGAGGGGCAGTACGATCAGTGGAAGAAAGAGGTGCTGAAGTTCAGGTGAGGATTCCAAACATATGTTCAACTTTTGGTACATGGCACAAGTATCATACTGCTATTATGCTCCTTACTCTACACCTCAGTCACTAATTGGCAAAGTCGACCCAGGGAAGTGGGCCGAGTTATAGGAACCGGAAGGGGTCCGAAACAAGAGGAAGATGCAAAGAAATGAACATTTTGTAACGAACACTCCAGGTTAGAAGCGATAATAGGCGAAAAAACCCGGACTCAAAAGGGCGACGCTGCGGTGTGCATTCGCATCCTGTTCGCATCCAACACATTGACTTTCCGAGTTGTCCGCTGTAGGAGACGGGCCGCGGGGCCAACGATAGTTGTAGCTCCTGACTCCCACTGCAGTGGAGTGGCCATTCCCAACTACATTAGCACTCATGTGAGCTCATCTAGAAACAATATGTATGAGAAGGAACAAAGTAAAAAGTAAAAGGAAATAACAAATTTATAATGGAAACATCTCCTCTTGGCACCATGCCAAGACGTCAAATTGGCGAGTTTGTGCAATGGCGGCCACTCAAACTCGTCCACATTACGTCTGTTCTGCCGTGAACCAACACTACCCCCTTCCGGTGTCTTTGAGAAAGGCGGCCGTAGCTAAAAGGCCGCCTCCGCCATGACTTGGGGGCCCCTTTTTCGCGGGGAATTTCCCAGCAGATAGGCTTCCTACACCTAGCGTGCCATCGCGAGAACGATTCCGCAGTATCTGAATACGAGCAACGAGGAATCCGGAGTTCCGATATCCAGTGACTTTCGAAGATATTCGAGTATGTGTGTCGCTACCATTAACAAGGAATCGAAGATTAGATGGGCCGGACATGACATACGATATGGCGACGATCGTGGTTGAACCAAAGCGGTCAGCGACTAGACCCATCGGTATGTCACACGAACACATGGACGACCGCCCGTCCGACGGTCAGATTCATTAGCAAAAGCTTCGAAACGAAATGCTGCGTGTCCTCGAGACCAGAAGGATTCACTGGACTACTTTAGACCGCAACAGGAACGAATGGCTCCGCTCCAGACCAGTGTGACAACAGATAGTACATGTGAACTATGGCTTCTTGTATTACTGTGCTGAATTAGATTATGAAGTGTTTATTGGGTACCATCGGCTCAGTGCAACGTAACGGAATAATGTGGTCGCTCTTTAATATAATTCAGAGTGCAAATATACAAAAGGTGCCAGACCCCCGATTGGGCGTGAGTGATATACAGGTAGTACATCTCCGGCTTTGAGGTGGCTTCACGTACCGAGTTAAAGACAGCATTAGGGATAATATGGTTGATGGAAAATCCTTATAAGAAATCACTCACAAGAAGACCGGGCCTGAGAAGCCTATTTATGGCGACATCCTCGTCGTAAATCGCGCCCCCGAGCTGTAGTGACGGCATAACTGTGCATAACTGACCTAACGCCTTGAATAACCCATCCCGCCTCCTAGGGTTGACTTTGCCAAAGAATGGCTGTGGAGTAGAGTAATGAGCGTGAAAGCAGAATGATATTCATCGTATTGTATCAGAGCCGTATCGATCGAAATGACGTTGTGCTTGACGTGTCAGTTTTCGTGGTAAACACGTCCACCAGTCAGCATCAAAGATTGGAATGCATGAAATTATCGAAGGTAATGTGAGTGCTAAGGAATCGATTAAAGGAGTTTCACTCAGAAACTAAGGGTATAGGAAGCCCATCTGAGCGGAATCCCCATCTGAGCCGTGGCAGCGGCGGCCTTTTTAACTCGCCGCCTTTCTTGGCTCGGTCCGCCTCCTAGCGACTGATTGACCGGGGTGGGAATAGAAGGTATCGCGGCCCTCTTTCTCATTTTTGACTTGAAGCTCACTCCAGGAAAAGGATGCTTCCTTATTCCCGAACATCTCTTCGTGTTTACGACATGGCAACACCCCAATGGGAAACTCGTCCGTACTACCCACCTCTTCACGAGAAAGCTCCCTGTCGAGGATCAACGGTGGTTAACGGCCCCATTTCTCGGATCTTGAGCCACTTCCATCAGTTTTTTCTCCACTGTACTATTACTAGACATCTCGACTTTCATATTCACTGCTTTTTTCACTCTTCGTCCGAATTTCCCCTATCCCTGCCTTTATGAAGGAGACTGACTGATGAGGATCAATTCGGTTCCACACGTCGTTACGTGAAAATAAGAGCTGCTCACGCGTGGGTCAAATCAATACGAGTTTTGAATTCGCAGAAATCCGTTGAATGCTATAATGCTCGTTTTGTTTTGCACCGCACGCTACAATGAATTATCTCGATCAATAGTGTAATCAGTAATCATTCCAGGAACACTGGTGTAAACTCTTCGTCCACTCCAGCGATCCAAAAGACCACATCCAGAAAAAGGAGAGAAAGCGAGTAAATGGTGTAGTTGAAAACAATCTGAAAACAAATTAGTCTGGTCATATTGATGCTTCCTACGATAGATTTCATACCAGATCGATAAATGTGAGTGCCCACAGCAAAAACATCCATATGGTTCCATTGAGAGGGAAAGGCCCTGTAAAGAACTTTTTAATTATCGTTCTATCGGCAAATGCTGACCTGTTTATTGTATTCTACATTGGCTATACCGCGAAACACATGAGATAACTATGTAATGTGGAAATGGACGATACTGGCTAGTCGATATAGAACACCAACCGTTATATTCCACACCGTAGTAGACGCAATACTGAATGCTGGACGGTGCTTTCGCGATAGAGGGGGGCATCTTATGAAAAGTTGCACATCTGAGCCCTTGGAGGGACTTTTGGAGTGGGGAGGGGCAATCTGCGCATTCGGCCGTACATTTTCGTCCAGGCCTCAGTAGAGAAGAGAAGGGGTTCCCTTTTCCTTCTGAGCCTGGGTAAAATTAACACGTTGGCGACATTGCGTCCCAATGCTGGGACGCATGTTTTCTGCCACGTGGGACAATGCGTCCCAATGGTGGGACGCAGCACAGAAAAGTCTTTTTACAACTGATTTGAAATACACAAATAATTAATTTTGATCAACATGCTCAAGGGTATCTAGGGTCAGAATGGTACACTTATATCTTTTCAACAAGTTTTTTTTTCATGCTTT
The DNA here is from genome assembly GCA_963978905.1 of Trichostrongylus colubriformis. Classification (NCBI taxonomy): domain Eukaryota; kingdom Metazoa; phylum Nematoda; class Chromadorea; order Rhabditida; family Trichostrongylidae; genus Trichostrongylus; species Trichostrongylus colubriformis. The sequence goes on along the minus strand of OZ022259.1, from coordinate 26,900,394 downwards.
TTATCATCATCCAGCACAGGTATGTTATCATCGCTGTCGATCAAAAGGTCGTTAAAACTAGCATTCAGCTCTGTGAAGCTGTCGCAGGAATCCATGGTCAGTTAGGAGATTTGTGGCCATTAAATTCCTAGTCAAGATATTTGTACTCGCGAGACGTCGATTTTTTTAACATGCCCATCACCTGGTTTAGGCACTTCCCATCACTACCATGCAGTAATCCCTTATTCAAGTTTTCGAGGGGTGTCTAAAGTTTCGCAGCGCTCACTACTTTGTATTAGCGCTCAAGGTACGCGCGGAATTTAGCGGGTTTGGAAAGGTAATATCAAAAACCCAATGCTGGCACACAATTCCCGGCATGGGCGAGCGCGCGATGTCCCACGTGGCAGACACGTGAAAAAACGCGCGGTCGCCAACGTGTTAATGGTCATAGTAGGTGCCCCCACCTCCCCCATTGCGGTAGTACCCACTAGACAAACAGGTCTACAAACATCCACACTCCTCAAAAGCACTGACAGCTTGGCGATGAAGGTATTTCAATGCTGTGATATCGGCGTAGGAATATATTCATTAGCTTAGCATTCACATTTCGTTCTGTTGATTGTTGACAAATCAGTCACTTAGGCACTGTTCAGAGCTCGCGTTATAGGCAACTAGGCGATCAGGTGAGAAGCAGTAGATACATATCAACTGGGCAATCAAAAATTGAGCGCCTGATCGCGGAACTGCTTAACCGGTTTGCACCTTATTCTTTTTATCCATTCATCTGATTGCCCAATTGCCTTAAGAGCGTTTACAACCTTCAAGTCTGAACACTACCTTACCACTGCATATCGCGCTTCTCAAGGCGGCCACCGTATTCAGTAGTCTAGATGATGAAGGGGCGTATACTCTTATAACATCAAACAGGAACAAGTTGTGCTTACACACTGTGCATCTAACACATGAGCCATGATGGGAGCATTGTGGTAGTGAACAGGGGGTAGGAGGGTGACGGTTGGGACACACGGTCAGCGAGGTCACTAGGCCACGCGATGGTTCAACATGCGGCGGACTGCAATCAGGTAAAGTAAAAACACGCTGCCAAAGCTCCTCTGCTAAAAAGACTGAGGAAAATCTGGGAGAGCCCAGATTGCGAAAGACCCGCCATTACTCAAACAATTCGCGAAGCATTTTTATTGAATTCTAGCTTCCCTCTTCGTGTGACCTCGGCATTGAAGTTGATTACATTTCCCCGTCATGTCAACGAGGTTGTTATATGGAATTTTTGTTTACGGCCTAACGTTTCTACCAAATCGTCTTCCTCAAAGGCCTAGACGTGGCTCAAGATTTTGGATTTTATCCACTACACCACCAAATGCCTCATCCGCCAGCGGTTCTGACGAAGCATCAAGGAAACCGCCGGAGAAACCCCGTACGAAAGAGCATAACTCACCCAGTCCACCACCGTGAGAGTGGAACGCCGCCACTCTTAAACTCTTATTACCATCCCTCGTAAGTCAAAAAATTTATCCAATTAGGCCGCCTTCATACTTTGCGCACCGACGCCGTCCCCGCCGGTGCCGGCGTCAATTGACGGCGTCAAACTGACGCAACCATTAGCCTGCCGCAGAAGAAGGCGTCAATAGATAATGCGCATCGTTTGCAAAACGCTCGACCCAACTACACTACAGTATGATGATCGTGGCGAGAGCTCAGGAATTCGAATTCGAACATGGCATAGTATGACACTATGACAAGATTCAAAATCGAAATCGCAGGCTCTTGCCACGATCACCATAGTGTAGTGTGGTTGGGTCGAGCGCTTTGCAAACGGTGCGCATTATCTATTGACGCCGTCTTCTGCGGCAGGCAAATGGTTGCGTGAGTTTGACGCCGTCACCGCCGGTGCCGGCGACGGCGTCGGTGCGCAAAGGATGAACGCGGGCTTATTGCTGGTACGTAAGTTGCGGAATTCCGGTCAATCACACAGACACAGACACAGACACACACACCAAGAGATGGTTGTTGTTAACCGGTTACGTGTAGTAGGATGGATATTATCAAAATAAAGCAGAAGCCTTCTGAGTTTTCCGCGTGTCGTTATTTCTGATTGGTGGGAATCAATCAGAAACAGCGACGCGCGGAAGAAGGAAAAACCTGGTGGATGGGGAATAATTTCCTGAAGTGACAAAAGGCTTACGGATTATGTTGCAGTAGTCGAGAACCATAGTGAACGCCTTGAAGAAACCATCGTTGTCGATCGGAAGCAGTAGAGCCGATAGAAACATAGAGAAAACGATGACAACGATCAGGCAATTGAGGGCAGGACGTGGGTAGCGTACCGGCCATAGAAATGCATTCCGAAGTGGTTCAGGTGGTAACGGTTTGTCCAAGGAGCACTTAAAACTGGAATAAGTCTAGACATACAGTAAGTAATATTGCAAGCACACTCTCGTGAAAATTGTCAACGATTCCACGCCCGAGCAATTTCTACCTGTATTGGCCGAGAGGAATACGTTCGCTACTTCAGTTTTTGGCTGACATACCACTTTGAACTGCACTTCTCTTCCTTCCTGTTCGGCCTCCTCTAGTTGCTTTCGAAATTCGAGCAAAATATCGCGTGGTGGACACGGAGCCATAGTCCAGTTTGCATCTGAAGCTGTCACTGAAGTGCTGCTCAGAACGCGAAATGCGACACTCCAGATGGGTCACCGTGCCCCACTAGCGTTTTGCTGCCCCATGGTGAACTAACAGCCTCCTCTCGTATCCCGGCCCAATTCGAGTGTCTTGTCACACACTGAAACCCTATTGGAACGTTACATTTCTTATAATTGATTCTCGCGTTCAATGCTAACGTGAGAATCATGGCTGGAGGCATAACATCGCACTCGCACAAGCGTATGTCTAAACTTCTCCGCAAATGGTTTTTCAATCTCTCCATGGCTTCATGCCCTAGTCCCAGCATGTGTGCAGCGTTATCAAAGCGAGCATGCCGCATGCGATACTTCGCGAAGGATTGACGACTGCAGTTAACATGTTCATGGCGGCTAATGACAATTTTTTTTTGCAAAATTTGCCCGAATCTCATGTTACTTACATGTTATACTCGAATACTTGCACATAGAACACCAACTTGTTGAGAGAGTAAATTGTTCGAAATACGTCCACTATTAGGTTGTTGCAAAATTAATTTCGGAAATGGAACGCATACTTCAAACTACTATAACTCAGCTTAAACATAAGTTTATTAATCGAAGTAAAAACCATCAGAATCTACACACTTTTGCCAACGAATAGGCAATAAATCTAAGCCTTCACTATAAAAACTACTATCACGAGAATCAACGAAGTCAAGGAAGGCACATTCAACATCGTCTAAATCAGTAAATTGCTTGTGACGCAGATGAGAATTGAGGGCTCGAAAAAAGTGATATTCTGTTGGGGAAAGGTCGGGAGAATACGCTGGGTGAGGGAGAACTTCTATATCCAAGTGGGTCAATTTTTGCCGAGTGATTTGTGAGGTGTGTGGCCTTGCGTTGTCCTGCAACAGGATCGGCCCTCCTCTATTCACTACCGCCGGCCACAATTTTTGCAACTTTCTATACATTTGCTCCAGATCACAACAGTAAGACTCTGCTGTGACTGGCTGACCAGGTTGCAAGAAACTGTAATGGATTACACCTTTACAACACCACCACACAGTAATCATAACCTTTTTAGGGTGAAGGTCGGGTTTAGGAAAAGTTTTTGGAGGAGCATCCTTATCTACCCAGACTAATCCCCGCTTCCTGTTATCATGAAGAACCCATTTTTCATCTACAGTCATAATACGGTTTACAAATGGCTCATTTTTATGGCGAACTAGGAGATTACAGCAGGTGTCGAAACGTGCCAGACGCTGCTCATCGGTCAGGTCATGAGGCACCCACTTCGACGTCTTCTTCACCTTGCCGATTGTCAGCAAATGTCTGGCCACTGTAGAGTAATGTACGCCTAGGTCTTCTGCTAACGTGTATTCGTCTCCGGATTTGCTTCGACGGCTTTCCTTAAGTCTTGATCATTAAGCGATGACCTGCGGCCGCGACCCGACTTCTCTTCGAGATCAAAATCCCCAGAAGCAAATTTTTTAAACCAGAGCTCCACGGTTCGTTCGCAAGGACAATTCGTCCCAAAAACACTGCTGAGATTACGAGCTGCCTCCGTTGCGGAGTGTTCCAATTTAAACTCATAAAGCATGATGACTCGATAGTCGCGTCGGTTCATGATTATACGCAGCCCTGGAAAAGGCCGGCTGGAAAACTTAGAGCGACATTCATAGAAGTTTCTGAAAGAGCAGAAAAAAACCCACCAAATGGTATGCCTGGCGTTCCTTGGGATGGAATAGTTCAGGGTAAAAAATCTACTTATTTATACATACCTTAAAACCAAAATTAATTTTGCAACAACCTAATATAATACTTTGGCCAGAGGAGGAGTTAGTGTTTCACTTTAGCCACTGTGGTCAGTGCTATGGCACTACGAAACTCACCAAAACTTTCGCTGTGCTTCTCATCAAGGATATGACATAGAGAAATAATAATGTAGAGTATGATGATGTTGCAGAAAAAGAAGTAAAAATTGCAGAATATCTCATCAGAATGGTGCAGGTCCTCTCCTGGAAAAAGGACAAGAATTAGAGTATCAGGCTGAGATATTAATAAGAAAGCCGTTGAATATGGTTAGAGCAATGATATTGTTATTTGCAAGCATACTAATTCCAAGCATCATGTTCAGAGCTGCGATAGGATCAATCTTTGTCCCTTCGGGTTGAGGCTCCTTCAAAAGCCTCAGTGACGATTCAGCCGCTACCAATACATTGTATAGGGTCTGCTCCTGCAACTAAAAATATTATAATGCTTATCTCGATCTGATGTTAAATTTGCTCGCACAAGGGCGTCCACTTTTCTGTCCACGTATGATCATACAGAACATCATACGCCCGATAGGGCTAATTGTGGTTTGTTGGCAGAAGCTAAGCCATGAGTTATTCAATCAAATACGTCACGACGGAACCACTGAACTTCTAAATGAGACCTAGGTAGATCAAAAGGGCTTCAAATGCTGTTCACATGTGCAAAAACCGAAACTACAAAGGGAGGTGTACTCCGTTGTCAAAGAGGTTTACCCCCGGGTCAAGCCGGTGTAGACGAAATTTCGAGAAGAACGACATCCCCTTCAACCCTAACTACAACCTCCGTCTTCCGGCCCAGAATACTACAGAGTACTATAATACTCTCCGTCGAGGAATCCTTGGCAAAGGCTTGGGCGTGGTTTACCGTCGAGGCAGCGCCAGTCGCAAAGGTCGGTTGTGATGATCGCACCTTACAGAAGGTGAGCAATTGGTTTGCTTCCAGCCGGTGTTGAAGCTATTGCATAAGGTGTTTTATACCTGATTAGTGCGTCCAAGTTTTGATGTTTCCCTGCATTGGTGTTCGATCACGACCACAATGAATCTATAATTTTTACTTTGAAGTAGCCAGTTCTATACATGAATTTCTGAATTTTTAACATTAAAAAGCCTGATAAAAACTGTCACTATCAGCGTCTCACACACATCGACATCCTACAAACATCTTCAGAACATCTATCAGCATGCAGGCTTCCCCTGACTACCAATATCCAACGTATTTGGTAATCCAACATGCCTGAGTGCCGGTGAGCGTAGTGCGTCTGGCAGACTTTATCTTGCAAAATTAGCGGGATACCGTTTCTCCTCGCAAAAGTATCGCGGTAGCACGAGCGGCAAAGCGTGTGTGTAAAAAAAAGTTGGCTTTGTTCGAGCGGTTGTTACGATAAAACTCATTCTTACGTATATATGCTTTGGTTGCTCTTCCTATATTCGTTGGGACTTTGCTCATATTGAATGGAAGGGGGTGATAGACCCAGGCCACTCCCCCCTTTCCAGGGTCATGGTCAAAGAATTGATTTCGCTGAACTTTTGTCCCCAGTGGTAATCCGACCACTCTAACACACGAGTTAGAGCTTGCAATACACATTGCGTTGCGCGCTGGATTACCAACTATGCTGAATACTGGTCGCAGGAGGTAGCCTGCAGCCTGCTGGAAGATGCTTTGAAGATGTTTATGTGATGTTAGTATGTGTGAGATGGTGATCGTAACGTTTTGAGCAGGCTCTTCTGAGTCTTGGGAACACAAACATTTATGTTTGAAACTGGTTATTTTCAAGTGAAAGTGTTGTGCCCTTGAGCGTTGCAGCAATAGCTTTATTAGAAGGCATTGGAGTAGGATGATACATATACAAATTGTGGGATTTATATACACCCCAGGCCCGGTCAAAGCCTGGTCAAGTACACAGTCAAAATACTGGGTGACTAGATCAAATACCTAGGCACTGATCGGGTGCGAGATCAATAGGTTTTCAAACATAATATCAACAAACAACATAGTATGCTCAGCTATCCCCAACACCTCCCCCCCCACTTCTAGGATTGACTGCTCCGGTACGACTTGGCGTACGGGTCAATCTGAAGAAAATCCGGAGGACGTCTAGTCCTGGTCTATCGACGGTGTGTGGTAGCGGGAGGCACCTTTGGTGCAGTTGTCGTCATGGTAGTCGTTCTTGTCGGAGCAGCTGCTGCTGTAGTCGAAGGCGAAGTTGACGGGAATGGTACGTCGAAGGCTGTCATCAGGTTGGATTCCACTTCCATTGAGGCTTGAGGGCGTAGTTGATTGACATGGCGTTTCCAGATGTCCCCTTGAACCATTATGTAGTATAAGGCGCGTCCATGCCGCTGTAGAACACGAGCTGGGACATCTTCTTGGCTTGGCTCCATGTCTGCGATTGAACTGTTTGACCATTTCGCTATCTGGTGTCTCTTCTGCTGATTCCTTCGGTTTCAACAAATCCAGCACGTTTCGTAGCCGTCGTCCAATGAAGTTTTCTGCAGGGCAGCGTCCATTGAGCGAGGCGATGCATATTCCTGTAGCTTAAGAGGAACGTTTGTAGAGCCTCCGAGATCGGTTGGTGATTTTTCAATTTGCGAAGGGTTCTTTTGAAGGTGTCGACGAGCCGCTCCGCTTGACCATTCGACTGTGGGTGAAATGGCGGCGACTGGATGGCTTGATCTCATTCTTTCGGCAAAAGTTCTGGAACTCGGCGGAGGTGAACTGGGTTCCATTATCTGAGACGATGGTTACAGGAAGTCCGAATCGAGCCAAGAGGCTGTTCAGTTCTTTCAGGGGTTGCAGTACTGGTAGTTGAAGTCATCAAATTTATTTCTGGCCATTTGGAAAAGGCGTCGACGACTACCAGATAGAAGATCCCTTCAAGTGGACCAGCGAAATCGATGTGTATGCGGCTCCATGGCGCGGTTGGTCGAAACCATGAACATAGCGTGTTTTTGACGGGTAGTTTTGCGGCTTCCTGACAGTCCTTGCATGTGCGCACAAGTTTCTCTATATCTTCATTGAGCCTTATCCAAAATACGTAGCTTCGGGCTAAGGCCTTCATCCGGTTGATTCCTGGGTGTCCTTCGTGGAGCATCTATAATACTGACGGTTGTAGTATCGGCGGGATGATGATGCGGGCTCCGAAGAGTAGACAACCTTGCTGTGTTGATAGGTCGTTCCGAAGATTGGCATATCTGTCCACAGCGGGTGGCAGCTTCTTCGGCCAGCTGTTGCGCATCCCGTAGTCCAAAACTTGTCGTAGACAGGCGTCCTCAGATGTAGCGCGGGCAATGTCTCCGGCAGTAACCGGTAGGCGGCTGACATTGACGCTGAAAATGGCGTAAACGTCTTGGGCAATCTTGGCGATAATGACGTCTTCTTCCGGTAGCGATTGAGCGGCGATAAGACGAGAGAGAGCCTCGGCTTGTCCGAAGCTGGTGGTACTGCGGTGCTCGATGTCGAAGTCGTAGGCGAGTAGCGTCAGTCGCCAGCGTTGCAGACATTTGCGGTGTAGGCAGAGACTCCTTTCTTGAATCCGAAAAATTGCCAAGAGTGGCTTGTGATCGGTGAGAAGGGTGAAGTGGCGTCCCTAGAGGTATCGGAGAAACTTGCGGACGGCAAAGACGGGTGTGAGACCTTCCTTCTCTATCTGGCCATAGTTCTTCTCTGCTGACGTGAGAGAGAGGGGCTCGCATGATAAATGGTTTTTTCCAAACCATCGGGGTTTTGGCGCGAAATAACTGCTCCAATCCCGTATTCTGAAGCGTCGGCCGCGACGATTATTGGTAATTTTGGATCATCATGTGTGAGGAGCAGATACGAAGCGAGTACCTCATTGGCGCGTTCGAAGGCAGCTTCGCAATCGGGATTTCAGTCGAACGGTGCATCTTTCTTGAGTAATGCGTCCAGCGGTGCACGAAGCTGACGCATTTCTGGCACGAAAGCCCCGTAATCCTACTATATATAATTCGCTTAGTATGTCTGTGTGTGTGTGTTTGTCCGTCTGTCACGAAATTCATATCTCGGGTCGCAGCAAAGCTGGAAGCTGAATTTTACAAGTGATATAGGGGGTGCCAAGGGAACCTCAGCGGTGGTGGACCGAAAGTGATAGCAGCTGATAAGGGCTGATAAGGAGCCTCGGAAGGCAAATGTCACCAAATCCATTTCGCCTTTCGGGTTGATCCTAAAGCGCTAACACCCATAGGGGTTTTGCGGGATGGGACGGGGACATTAGTGGTGGATGACCAGCATTGATAACGGTTGATAAGATTCGATAAGGAGCGTAAAAAGGCTAGAGTCGTCAAATCCGTTTCGCTTTTCGCGTTGATCCAAGAGCGCTGACATTTATGAGTGTTTTACGGGATGGGGCAGGAACATTAATGGTGGGTGACCCGCACTGATAATGGTTGATAAGATTCGATAAGGGGCGTAAAAAAGGCTAGAGTCGTCAAATTCGTTTCGCCTTTCGCGTTGATCCAGGAGCGCTGACACTCATGGGTGTTTAGCAGGGTGGGTCAGGGGCATTAATGGTGGGTGATCCAAGTTGATAATGGTTGATAAGATTTATTAATGAGCACGAGAAGGCAAATGTCGTCGAATTCGTTTTGCCTTTCGCGTTGATCCAAGAGCGCTGTCATTTATAAGTGTTTTATGGTATGGGGCAGGAACATTAATGGTGGGTGACCCGCACTGAAAATGGTAGATAAGATTCGATAAGGGGCGTAAAAAGGCTAGAGTCGTCAAATTCGTTTCGCCTTTCGCGTTGATACAGGAGCGCTGACACTCATGGGTGTTTAGCAGGGTGAGACGGGGACATTAATAGTGGGTGATCCAAACTGATAATGGTTGCTAAGCTTCGATTAGGAGCGTGAGAAAGGGAAATGTCACCGAGCCCGGCTTGCTTCTACGGCTAACAGTGGAATGTTCACATTCTCAGGTATTGTAGGGTAGGGGTACCTCGATGGTACTGTTGGGTACAGGAGCCTCAGTGAAACTGATAACGACTTACAGTGACTGATAAGAACCGCTAGGAATTGGATGGGATGAAATCTTTACTAACATTGTACGACCGCTTTAGCAAACGCGTCTGGTGCGCAATGGCATCGGGTGAACATATTTTGTTTATGTTCTGATATCACCGACCGATGTATCGACCGCTGAATGCCTGACGTTCCAAAAAATGGTGCTTTTCTCTCGATAATGCGATCTCCAGTGATAATCATGATACAACCTTTTTTGTGATAGCAAAGCAAGCGGTTCACTCGAAATCATTTTCTAATGCGGTACTTGCAGCAACACTGGGTATCGACCGCTAGACTATGTAAACGTTCAAGTAGTGAAGCATGTTTACGAAAACGGTAAGCATCAGTAAGCGGGATATGGCCTACTATCAGTGTGTACGAATTAGATTCTCAGCAAGTGATCTATTTGTTACCAAGCGATGCAATCGTATACAAAACTATCGATTTCCAAACTACCCAAACTCCCAATGATGACCAGTTGGCTGGCGCACACTACTGCGCGCGATTCATGTGGATTACGTGCAAAATGGGTTTCATGCAAAGCGACTGAAGTATACCGATACCAAAATACTTTTTTATCACGCCATCTTCTCTGCTTTTTTTCAATTCAATAACTAGCTGAAAGCAGAGGGAAGGAAATCTCCGCTCTGCTGTGGTCGGGCCGAACACACCCATTTTGCACAACATCGCCATGAATCACGCGCAGTAATCTGCGCCAGCCAACTGGTAACAAGATAGGTCACCTGAGTCATCACGAAGTAGCACTTCTCCATAAGGACGCGGAAGCCGTAGGCGGATATCCTCGAAAATAGGGCTTCCAGGTTGGCGTTGTGCTCGGAGAGGGTGCGGCCGGTGACGATGACGTCGTCTAGATAGGCAGCAACGCCGTTGAGTCCAGCGATCATGGAGTCGATTATCTGCTGGAAGATGCCAGGAGCGGATTTCACTCCAAATGGTAAGCGGTTGTAGCGGTAGAGTCCTATATGCGTATTGATGTTAGGAGCTCTTTGGAGTCGTCGTCGACTTCGACTTGTAAATAGGCGTCCGCGAAGTCGATTTGGGAAAAGACCGTTCCGCCGTTGAGTTTGGTGAAAACGTCCTCCGCTGTGGGCAGTGGGTGTCGGTGCAGGAGTAAAGCGTCGCTGAGTCTTGTCGAAAAGTCGGCGCAAAGTCGGATGGATCCATTGGCCTTCCTCACGACGACGACTGGTGCACCCCACTGCGAATGGTCAACGGCTAAAGTGACCTTTTGTGCCATGTGACGGTCGATTTCTGCATCAAGAAGCTGTACGGAGGCATAGGGGACCGGCCTTTTCTCGATGAAAGACGGGCGTGCACCGGATTTCAGGTAGAGAGTCGCCTTGGCTTTGGTGCAGAATCCAAGTCGAGTCTGAAGACATTTACGAAATTGTGCTTTAGCTTAGCGACAGTTTGGTCTCGGAGCGCCTCGTAGTTGAGTGTCTGGACCTCCTGTACATTGAACTTCTTCAGTACAGAATTGAAGTCCGGAATTTACTTGATACTTGATACTTTATTACATGGCAAGCATGTACAAAAAGAAATTGCCAGCAAACATCAAGCATAGAATCACAGGTGAAGTAGAAAAAAAAACGAACATTATCCCATGTCAAGGAAAAGAGACTGACGAAAAAAGAGAAGAAGGAGGTGGAATTGGCGGAATTTACTAGAGCATCATCCGTTTCCTTTAAGTACTATTAATCCAAGATGCGATTGAGATAGGTTTTCAAGGAAATAGCCGAAACAGGGAGCGGTCTATGTTTGGACAAAGTTAAATATATGGATCCAGCACGGTTGACAAAGAAGTTATGCCGAAGACCACCACGGGCACTTTTGAAACTAATCTTACTAAGGCTTCCTCTAGTTACTGATGGTAGGATCTGGAAAAATTGGTTAGAATTTACCTGTACCTGGCCATTGAGTATTTTATTTACCATAACGACATCATTAACCTTCCTCCTAACTGAGAGAGATTTCAACCCGAGTAGTTTATTGCGAGAGGAGGAGTCCGGCACTGAAGTGTAAGAGAAACCAAGGCAACGTAAAAATAGTTTACGCGTAAAGCTATTCTGGACGGCCTCTAGCCTTTTGATACAAGACTGCTTATACGGGTTAAACACTGTAGTACCATACTCTAGGATTGGTCTAACATAGCTTTTATACGCGGCCAGTAGCACTTGCGGATTGGTTGAGGATAGAGCTTTGAATAAGTTATAAATTCGTCTTTGTGCCGAGAGTGAAATTTTTTTGCAATGAGTGGTGAAATCAAGTCTACTATTGAGATGAAAGCCCAAATCAACCGTTGAATCCACCGGCGTGAGATTGATGCCGTTGATTTCGTATGAGGAAAATCCATTCCTGACTCCGAGATGTAGTACTTTTGTCTTCTCAGGACAGAGGGGGAGGCACCATTCGATAGACCAGCGGTAGAGAGTATTGATTGCTGCGCGAATTTGGAGGACACCATCTTCATTATCAACCTTGGCATAGATTTTCAAGTCGTCGGCAAAAACCTTGCATTTAACTCCGCACGTAGACATGAGGGAAGGGATTTCATAGGTGTAAATATTGAAAAGTATGGGAGAAAGAACAGAGCCTTGCGGAACTCCACTAGGCGCGGGCTGATTGGTAGAGTAGGAGTTATTTATTCTAACTCGAAAGGAACGATTATAAAGAAAGCTACTAATCCATTTAACAATATGTGGCTCCAGACCGACTGCTACCATCTTCTTTTGAAGAAGAGCGTGCGATACTCTATCAAAAGCTTTTGTAAAGTCGAAGTATATTATATCTACAGGTATATTATGGTCCAATGAAGTCGTCCAATCATTGATAGCTTCCAGCATGTGGGTTTCCGTAGACCTGCCGCGGATGAAACCGTGCTGATCACTGGACACAATTGAGTGAACTTGAAGATGATTAACAATGTGTTTTTTCATAATTTTCTCGAAAACCCGAAGAAAGACGGACGTAATACTTATTGGCCGGTAATTTTTGACGGAGGAAAGGGGAGGCCTTTTGGGAATGGGGACCACAAATGAGTGCCTCCAACGTTCTGGCACTTCAGCGGTCATAAGGCTCAAGTTGAAAATGACAGCAAGTGGATACGATATGAACGGCGCTATTTCCTTAATGAATTTTAACGGAATGCCGTCTGGGGTTACAGTAATGGAAGAAGGCCAACTTCGCAAAATTTTTTCGATTTCTTCCTTATCATACCATAGGGTAGAGGGCATAGTAGGAAAGTGGGCGACGCGCTGCACGTTCACTTCGCCACTTTCGACTGTCACAGGCATGTATACACTTGCAAAGTGCTTGGCGAAAGCTTCAGCTTTATCATGATCGGAGAAAGCAATACCATCATCGTACACCAGAGATTTTATGCCTGGCTTTTCCCTCAGTTTGGAGTTCATAAGTTTGAAAAAGGCATTGGGTTCTTAGATTCCAACACTTTCTTTTCCGCAGAAGCATTATATTTACGCAACAATTTGAGGAATTTATGATTATTTGCTCTATAGGTACACCAATCACTTTCACTGTTAGAAAGAGTAGCATTTTTCCATAGTCGAATGCGATTTCTGTTCATAGATACAAGGTACTGCGGCATCATCAGTTTATATGGGAAGATTTTACGAAGGGGAGTAAAACTATGTAGCACATGACTGATTATTTGAAGCAGCATTTCGTATTTTCCTTTTACTGTTTCGACAGTGGAAAGGGAGCCAATCCAATCAACATCACTAAGGAAAGAGAAGACGGAAGAGTAATCGGTACTTTTGAGGTCGAGACCGTATCTAGGGGGACGCTGGACGCGATGTCTTTTTAACACAGCTGTTACTGAATGATGATCGCTGGTTCCTATAGGGGGGTGTGTCCTTACGTTCGTTACTAGACAGTGATCGTTGCACAAAACCAAGTCGAGGGTGTTGCCATCTCTAGTGGGCTGCTTAACTAATTGGCGGTAATTGTACGAGTTGCACATTTCCAGAAAGGATCTACGCAAGGTTGAGCACGAGTCGTTATTGTAGGTTTTTCCTATGTCCGGTAGATTGAAATCACCTACTAATATGGAGGAAAGCTCACTAGCAGCGAGATCACCTATGCACTTGAGTAATTGTTGAAAAGATTGCTGAGTACAACTGGGAGTACGATAGACTACAATGATTCTGAACGCGTCAGAGTCTAATGGGAATATATCACATGCGAGGATTTCATAGGCATCCTCGACAGATTCACTGAATACCAAAACATGGTGAAGGTCCTTGCACAAAAGTATCGCGACCCCTCCTCCTTTCCTACGCGGGCGGTCACATCTGATAGTGTCGTAACAGTTACAAAGATTACCAAGAAGGGGAGCAATGTCATTTGCCTGTTTGAGCCAGGTTTCCGTAAGTGCAACTATAGAAAAGGAAGACTTAGTAAGGTGGAATTGGAGGTCGTCGGCATTCTTTAAAAGAGATCTAATATTGGCTAGTAGGAAGGTTAGTCCACTTGTTTGTATCCGGAGAGGCTCTAGCAGTTTCCCGAGTTACCAAGAAGAGAGTTTGCGTGTAACATTGGAGGAGAAGACTGATGGATAGAGGAACTGCGTAACGATATTGGGGACAATGGATGAGACTGAATAACAGATTGCGATATTGGAGAATTATTTTGTTGAGATAAAGGACGATTTTGGGTGCGGCGCTGACTACGTTCTTCACGTGTCAGCGAAGGGCGGATGAAAACACCTTTAACAGGAAAGAAACGCAAACGTGGCGCACGCTTAAGTAGGAGAGATTGAAATGTTCTAGTAGGCAAAACAATTTTGAGGAGCCGAGGGACACCCATGCGGGGGCGACCCATTCTATAGCAGGTAACAGGGGTACATTCAATGTTTAGGTAGCACAATAATTTTCTAACACAATCAATATCATAATTCAAACGGTTAAAAACATTACAATCAACACTCTCGGCGACTCCACTTACAACAACAGACCTTTGGCGTTCATACTCTTCGAAGGAATTAGAAATTGGCGGTGAAGACAACTGGTAAGTGGGGTTATCAGGCGAGGCATTATGGGTAGAGAGAGACAAACTAGCCTTAAGAGAGGCTATTTCTTCTTTCAATTTGTTATTCTCAGCGGTTAACTCGAGATCTCGCTTCCTCAACATTTCCAACTCACGATCCTTCACAAATACACTATCTAGTAAGTGACCTAGTATCGTCTTCAGATGAGGCGGCACCGATTGATCCGTGTTCAAAAGATTGATTGCGTCCCGGAGTCCATGATCACAGTTGACGTGCACTGGAAAAGGTTCTTCAGTAATACGATCGCGTTTCGTTTCCTGAATGAACGACGCGCGCGGAGTATCCATCATATTAGCAATAGTATTCAGACCTTAAAAGGTGGCACTAAAAACGAAAGGGCGGCCCCTGCCACAGGAAGCCTCAGTTGATTTGGCTGTCACACACGAGAGTCGATGATCGAGGGTGATCGATCGATCGCCAAAAGAGAAATCCAAAAAAGCCTTGTAAAAATAGACCTGATGAGGTGGCTAGTAGAATACCAGAACGAAGTTATGCCCCAGCCACAAGGGCGACTGCTTTCGAATCAGATTGAGCGGGAGGAACGACTGTTGTAGCAGAAGATGTCGAATGAACGAAGGATGAGAGAACCGCTCGCCGTGGATTTGCTCGACCCATGTGATTCCGAGGAGATCGAGGTCATCCGACACGTAGCAGACTCCTTGTCCAGGATGGGCATTTCCTCGGTTATCCTACTACGAAAGTGGCCTCGAATCTTCCGTATCGAGAGCGGTACGCCGTTGGCTCCTTTGAAAACATCGTCGGCCTACTGAAGGTGCGGGCTTCCGAGTTGCATCCAAGTTGGGAGAGAAATGATGGTGACGTCGGCGCTAGTGTCCAACTGGAGTCAAGTGGGATGTCCATTTATGTGAACTTCCAAGTACTTTTGGACATCTCCCGGGCGACCCATGACGCTTGGTACCAGGTGCGCGGTGATGACTGCTTGGGGCGACGTCTTGGTGCAGTAATTGACTCGTGAGCGGCACTAATAGCGTGACGATTTTCTGGGCAGTCTTTCTTCCAATGCTGCTGCTGACAGATCGGACACGGCGATGGAGGTGACCGGGGTTTGGCTGGAGGAGAATGGCGGCGGTTCCTTCTTTTCTGAATGGACAGACTGCCGGCGAGGTGACGCATTCGACGATTTTGGAGTCATCCTTTACTGATTTCCAGGCGTGGTACTCCTTGACTATATCGTCGACGGTAGTCTTCTCGTCTTCGACCAGCTTACGAAGAAACCGCACGCGGTAGTCAGCCAATTCCGGGGCTTGAACGCGAACATCACGGCAAGGCATTCAGTGTCTCTTGCGTGATGTTCTTGAAGTTGGCTCCCAGCGCTCGGGCTCAACAAATTGACGAAGCTGTGTATGTCTTCGTTGGGCAAAAATTACATCCGGAAGCATTCGAATCGGCTACGGAAGAAACTTTTCTTTGTGCCAAAGAGCGCCTTCAGAACCTCGAGCGTATCCGTCCATTTCAGCACCAGGCTTTCTGGGTAGAATTTAGCTGGAAAAGCGAGTATAGCTTGCGGCGTCCAGTGCGGGAACGAGCAGCTGGGTTCGCGTTTTCTCCTCCAGTCCATCACAGTCTATCTCAAAGATGTCCTTGTGTCGGTTGTACCACTGGTTGAAGCTGTCGTCTTGATCCGGGTCGTAGGAGAGCTTTTCGATTCTCCTCGAGATCCGGTCGAAGACAGACTCCTGTGGTGCGGATGTAGTCGACATCTTCTTCAAAAGGTCGACGAGGAGTTTCTGCTGGTCGGCCATCATCTTCTGCAGATCCTTGACTGGAGGGTCTTGTCTTGTCGTGGTGGTGGCGGCGGCGTGGTCCTTGGAATCGTTGTCCTGATCGCCACTTGTTGTGTCCTTGAGCATTGCAGCAGTAGATTTATTAGAAGGCATTGGAGTAAAATGATACTTATACAAACTGTGGGGTTTATATACCCCTCAGGCCGATCAAAGCCTGATCAAGTACACAGCCGAAATACTGGGTGGCTAGATCAAATACCTAGGCACTGATCGAGTGCGAGATCAATAGGTTTTCAAACATAATATCAACAAACAACATAGTATGCTCAGCCATACCCAACAAAAAGTATGGTGTACATGGTGACGGTGATCAGGAACCAATGCAAAGAAACACCAAAAACTGGATTGAGTGCACTTATTGTTAGCAGGGATGAAATACATTATGCAAAAGCTTCAATACCAGCCATGAGCAAACCAAACTGCTCATCTCTTGTAGAACGCGATCCACTGAGCCATTGCTACAGATGTTGTTCACACGCTTAACCCCTTTGACAGCGATGTTCCTGCCGATGAGTCATCCCATGCGAACTTTCGTCCCTCTCAACAAGCTTTGGACGGCATTTTGCAATTTTCGTTTTCATACTCATGGAATGCATTCGAGACCCTAGCGACCCCACTTCGTATCACCTTTCTTTGGTTAGGCACAACCCTACTAGAACTCCTATTTTAACCGTCGCAGAAACAGGGTGTGTACCCTCAAGTTTACGGTATAGGGGTACACACACACCCCGTTTGTGCTGCGGATTTCGCACCGCAGCATGTCGCAAGCGAAGCAATGCGGACGAGCTAAAGTCGTCATGTTGTTGGGTCCGAAGCGACTATTAGGTGTATGCAGAATAAATGGCCAAAACGGACTACTTTTTTTTCAAAACACCATAACTTCGCTCAGACACAACTTTATTTGTCGAAATAAAAACCATTCGAATCTACACAACCTTGCCACGATCTGGTAAAGAAAATATGCCATCATGATCAAGTTCAGGATTGCGAAAATTAATGAAGTCAACGATGACATTTTCAACATGCATCGTTTCGGCGAACCCCTTCTGACCCAAGTTTGCATCGAGAACCGGGAAAAAGTGGTAATTCGTCAGAGATAGGTCTGAGGAGTAAGGGGGTGAGGGAGAGTCTCGATCAGTTTCTGCCGGGTGACTTGCGAACTATGGGGTTTTGCGTTGTTTTGCGCACCCGTAAAAAATGATGCAGTTAGGCATCGAGCCTCTCCTTCACACCCCCCTTATTCCCCAGACCTATCCCTGACGGATTACCACTTTTTCCGGGTTCCCGATGCAAACCTGCGGCAGAAAAATTATGCACGGTAAGAATGCCATTCTTGACTTATTGATTCTCGCAATCCAGAATTTAATCGTGATGGTATATTTCCTTACCAGATCGTTGGCAAAATTCTGTAGATTCGAATGGTTTTTATTTCGACAAATAAGTTGTGTCTGAGCGAAGTTATGGCCAATTACGTTTCGGTCATTTATTCTGCATAGACTAATACAAGTGAACTGCGTAAGCATTACCTTGTGATCGTTCTAGGACGCATAGCTCGCACACACAGCCGCAGAAAACGCTGGGTAGAGCACAATGTACCGCTTTCAGATCTAGGATCACTGAGAGTTGTTCTTCAGATCAATTTGGTTCAGAGGTTAGGTTGAAGCGGTAATCTAGTATACGGTACAAGCTCTGACGTAAGTTGCAAGTGTTGTCCTCTGCGGCTAATTTTGGATTACTCTCTTGTATGCAAAATATATCAAAAAATTTTGAAACTTGATACCTTATGCGTCATGGTCTCGACCATTTGGTCGATTGTGGAGTGTGAAAGCAAAAACGCTGATTAGTGAAATTCCACAAGAAGGTATAATCGAAACCGTAAAATCGAGGAAACCTCTTGTTACCAGCTATCTTCATCGAGGACATGCTTTTGTGCCCTCTGCTGTGAAGTGGGTGCAGGCGGCGAGGTGAGGCACGTCAAGCCGTTAATGTCGCTCCGCGCACTTCGACTGCTCCACCGTTCGCACCCAGCGCGCCCAAGCCCCCTCTATGCATGAGATTTTCGCCCCAGCTCATCTCTACGAAACATCCAAGACTATTTACTGAAAGCATATCTTCAAGGGACTAATATAGTCCTGTGAACTCCCATGGAAGATCAGCTAGTTCAAAAGCAATTTCTATCATTACCGTTTGATTATCGTAGAACTGCAGAGTATAGTTGGCAATCACTTCATTACGAATCCTCTGGAAGTTGGGTTGCTTGAGCATTTGCAGTGGAAACGTCAACATACCAGCGATCAACAGTGCCACAAATAGAACAGTAAGCACTGAAAGTGGTTCTTAAAGCTGCAAGCGAGTGAAGTGGATGAATGAAGCGCAAAACTGAGATTGTACCTTGAAGCTAAGTCTAGTATTTCATTGAGATCCCTCTCTTCTAAAAAAAAACACGGCCACAGCTATAGCTCGCGATTGCAGCGATTGGTTGCACTCACGTCTGGGACAGAAGACGTGCAAGACCACCTGCTGAGAGTCTGGCAACTGCATGCTGGTTTCCATTCACCCCTGTGCATGCATCGGCGGTCCTATGCCAGTCGCACGCTCGATCAGTGTTAACGAAGTTGCAGCCTACCTTCACACCGCACTGAGCATTAGACGCTTTTACTATAGCAGTCGTAAAGCAGTAGTAAGCAGTATACCTGTTGGTCAAAGGCGGCGCGCCGGGCTCATTAAGGCGCGGACTCAGAAGATCTGGCGGGAATGCCATACTATAAGAGCGAGTCTTTTTCAGAGTTGAAAAGGATTCGAACCAGGTGCCTGGCCCACTCCCTTCCGCCGGGGATCCATTTTTCTTCCCATTTCATTTTGTATTGATATTCGGTTGTGCGTTGATTGTTTTATTTGTATTGCCAGTGACGCCCACGTTGCTCTGCGTTGTGTCAACGTCGGTCGCCGATTATCAAATTGGCCTTCCCCATTCGCTTGTTTGTTGTGCGCACGATGCTTCCCCTACGAAAAATTCGTGAAGATCAGACGTTTGGACACCTCTTATTGTTCCCTCCCTCGTCTCGCACAGGGCCAGTCTCCACAATGACAGGGCTGATTACTAATAGCGATGATTCCTGCGGATATTAAAATACTAACTTCTACGCCATGTTCGGTTCGACTCATGAGCTTCGGCATTACTACAAAATTTTGCTTGTAATCGAAGCTGCTCGGAGGTTGGCTCCAAAGTTTGTCGGTTAGGCTGATGTTACGGCGAATTCACTATTGTCGGAATTCAAAAGAGCGGAGTCATGTCATGGGTTATTCGATCAAACATCTTGGAGACAACCTTACTGTATCATAAATCTAAACTATCGCAGAAAAATTGTGAAGAGCATGCCGTATCTTCTGTATATCCACACGATCACTAACAGATGATAGTCTTCAGAGCGATCGCATTCGGAATGCAGGTTGAAATGCTAACTTTACAGTAAGTGTGCAAGCTCCCGCGTAAGTAATAAGCATTCTCCCCAACGATTGATTTTTCCATCTATGATAAGCTGAAACCGAAAACGTCCAAGGACTTTAAAAGCTACTATCATTACACTTTTCAATCACTTTGAAAGCTGGTATCTGAGTAGAGCCAAAATCTCGACTGTAACCTCGAGTCCTCTCCCGTATGGGTCTGGTATCACGAAATTCAATGACACCCGCATTGTTGAATCGAATTTCACATACTGACTAGAAACGTTGCTGAAGGGAGGTAGAATGTGTGGCATATCAAAAATACCCTGACTTGCTTCGCTAGCTAAATTTTTTGACACTAATTTTCGAGTAATTGACAATCACAGGAAAGTGGTGATGAAGTAAGGCGGAACGTAATCACCTGTTCCAATCAGCCTTGGGGCACGATCTTGTAATGTGCGTCTCCGAAGCTTTTGCCACATGTTCAGCCCAAAAGCCACTAAAAACTAATTTAACAGAATGCTGTTTGAGTTTATAAGAGACATGGCCATTTTTCGCGTGTGAAGGCTCTACGTGAGACCAGGGTCAAGCACGTTGTCGGGAAAATTATCTCACCACATAGGACCTCTTCTGAAGTTTCCATTGCTGCGACACCCCATATCCTATCGATATTGATTCTTATCAAGCTCGGGTGTGTACCTTTATGTCAGGATTTCGCACCGTGGCATATCGCCAGCGGAGCAATGCGGACGAGCCAAAAGCTCTTACCTGTTGAGTCCCGAAGCGGTTACAAGTCAACTGCGTATCGCGCCTTTAGCGTTGCCGTGTAATCGTTCTAAGACCCAACTATCGCGAGGCGCATAGCTCGCGCACACCGCGTCGCACGCCGCTCGTCGTCGAGTGAAATACATAATGGTACACACCCATCAAGCTCAGTGTTACTAGCGTTGTTATCCTATATCACGCGCCTTCAATCGTTTATCAGGGTCGGGAGAGAAAGAGGTCTCTTCTATGGGAACTGAAAATCCAAATAATACCGGAAACGACCCCTTTCCAAGTGAACAAAACGCAAAATCCTGCACCCTTCACAGAAAACACAGAATTTGAGATGCGACGTCTTCCTCCAATAGGGGGACCACAATAAATGAATATGCTTCTAAGTGTAAAAGGTGTTCTCACAATCAGATGAATGTAAGTAACGGGTCAATGTGAAAGAAGCCTCTCGGTGTAAGCACTGGATGAGGGCAAACATCACTGCGAGGAGGAATATGCGGAGAGCTAGTAGGCGAATTGTTCGTTGGCATAGAAGTCACAGTCGAGGTTGGCGGTTACCTAGTAACGCACCGAAAATTGTGCCATAAATTCCAGTGGAGCCATCATAGCGATTCGAAATTACCAATGAATGATGCTCTTAAATGCAATGGTCCTAGTGGTGGTGAAATATCATATTAGCTCATATAACTATGTGTCTTTGGCCAGGTGGCTAGCTTGACCCCCACGCTTGAATCCTTATCAGATTTAGGAGGGCTCCTGCTGTCAATGCGCAGATACAAAATACAGCTGACCCTGAATTTCAGATGCCACTGAAGTTGGTGGTGCGACAGGGTCTCGGAAGGGGATCACCGCGCCTGACTCAAAGCGGCGCTTTGCTCGCCGATTGCTTGCTGGTCCTGATGCGAATAGTTGTAAGAAAATTACCACGACCGCTGCCTACTTGCCTGACCTCACCTAATTCGCATGCCCTGTCGGAATTGAAAGTTGAGGGGCATACCATTGTGCTCTTAAACCGAACATCAAAGTAATCTTGCACAGAAAAACCAGTCTCTCTATTACCTATTATTGTTTATTTATGTTGCACTAACCTAAAAAGGCCGCATGCAAAGCTTTACCGCATGCAAGTACAACATAATATTTAGGTAACAGAGAAACTCGTTCTTCTGTGCACGATTTTTCTAAGGCCGCATTTACACTTTGCGCACCGACGCCGTCGCTGCGGGTGCCAGCGTCAGTTTGACGCCGGCACCGGCGGCGGCGACTGCGTCGAACCGACGCAACCATTTGCCTGCCATAGACGACGGCGTCAATAGATAATGCGCACCGTTGCAAAACCTCCACCCAACTACACTACAGGATGGCAATCGTGGCGAGAGCCCACGAATTCAAATTCGAATGTGGCATGTTGTGGCACTACGCTAAGATTTAAAATCGAAATCGTAGGCTATCGCCGCCATCACCATACTGTAGTGTGGCTGGGTCGAGCGTTTTGCAAACGGTGCGCATTATGTATTGACGCCGTCTTCTGCGGCAGGCAAATGGTTGCGTGAGTTTGACGCCGTCGCCGGCGGCCACGGCGTCGGTGCACAAAGTATGAACGCGGCCTAACGACTGGAACACTGACGGATGGGGTACCTGCACGACCACCCTCGATAAATCCGATTTGAGAACCAATATTTTTGCTTGAATTCTATGGAGAATAGAAATCACTTCTTCCGTCCCTCTCTGTGGGGCACTGGTAGAAATCTACACTTGAGCTGACGTGACGGTCGTAGGTTAAAATCATGTTGGGTGGACTCAGACGCTACAGACAAAAATGAGTACTTACACCGATTAAAGCATTGCATACATTGCATCCATTGTATAGAGCCTGTTTTATAGTTCTACGCTTCATAATGGGAGCCAAATGCTGGCATAACCTAGTGTGATTCAAATCCGAGAAAACTTTTTCAAGTAGCAACACTAACAACAGTCAAATCAACAATTAACAACATGAAGAATCCTATAGGAGAGCAACTCTGAATATTTCCCACAGGGACGGGAAGGTCCTCGTCAAAAGCGGTTTAGCCTCCATGAATAAGCTGGAATGTCTTGAGGCTGGAGACGACGATAGTGCATCTGACAGCGATTTAGAGCGTCCTAGATTGAAAGTTCACATGTGATATATCACAACTGAGACATTCTCTTATATAGGGACCTACCTCATAATCAATGTTCGGACCGAAGTTCAGTACAAGCCGACTTTTATTCGTGTTGAAAAATGTCCAGTGATGGAAGTTCAGATACAAAAATGACGGATGTGGTAGCTAAATAAGGGAATATAAGAATGAACTCAATGAAGCCTAGGATTTTTGTGATTACCCCCCAAATACAGGCAGTGCAAGAACAAAGGCATGGGCCTTACGAATCGTTGAAGGCCGTTGGCCATAGATTTAGTTATATTCGCTTAATAAGGGCGGCATGCTAGTTTCACGCGAAAAAAGAGAGAGCCCGCTCACCCGGCCGAGCATATGAGGAGCTGTATCTTAGCCGAACTCTCACTAAGCTTCGCATGCGACCTTGAGTATGCAAATACAACATAAATATTGGGTTGAGGAATAAGTCCCCGCGGTTTTTTTAAACCCCGTTTTTCACATTGTTCCCTCCGTCTTTCGATGAGGCTTATATATGTTTTCGATAGAGCTTTTTCTGCTCTACAGAATGCTCGTATCTGTTTTTTGATTCCTTCGACTACCTAATATTTATGAGGTTTGGAAGTGAAAGTAACTGAAGGCAAAAAACTGGCACTTGCGCACCTCACCTTTCTCGTCTGCCATCGAGTTAAAAAAATGGATGTGTATATGGTTCGATAGAGCTTTCTCAGCTCTACAAAATGATACTACTTATTATTCAAATCGCTCAACTTTTTGCTGTTTTTAAGACTCGCAAATGCAGTACTCGCAAAAATGTGCACTTTCGTTATCTCCTCTTCCTCGCCTACCATCGAGATTGGAGAGGATGTTGATATGTGCATTCGATAGAGCTTTCTTTGCTCTATAAGATGATACCACTCTTCTTTTGTATCCTCTCACATTTTAGCATGTAGGGGTAAACTTCCACCTGTTTTTCAATTCAAAATTGCATAATGAATATGAATTTCTTTAGCAGATTGTTTCGTGTCATTCGATAG